>VZDJ01000187.1:3580041-3596061 GCA_008694505.1 Cyanoderma ruficeps | reverse complement strand
AAAAAAAAAAAAAAAAAAGCCACTGTGGTAATCCATGAGCCATCCACCAGTGATATTGTTCTCCCATAAGGAATCTGCAGGCTTTACTTTGATCCAGAGTTGTGTAGATTTTCCCCGTGGGAAGTCCCCTTAAGAGACTTCCCTTAGCAGGTGGTGAGTAAAGTGTGTCACATCCACAGGCCTTTGCAAGGTTATGTTAATTTGTTACTCCTCATTGGCTGTTTCCTAGTTTTTACCCCTGTTGATTGGTTCTTTTTTGATCATACCCCTGATTGGTTCCTTTCCCAATTCCTTTCCCTATTGGCCAAGTTGCAAAAACCCACCCCCTGGTTTCCCTATATAATCCCTGCTCCACTCAGCTCTTTGGTTCTTCTGCATTTGGATTTTGTGGAACAAGGAAAGTCTCCTGAGGACTGGAAGACCCTGTCTTACCTCTTTCTACTCCCTGTGTCACCCGGAGTGGCAATAGCAGCTGAGCTGCTTAGGCAGCTCTCACAAAAGAGCCAATCACTTGAGGCAGGAGTGTGCCTGTGCCTAACCAGGGTGCCTTTATAAAAGCACTTCAGGCGAGGAAGGTCGCGGCACCTCACCGCCACCCGCAAGCCAAGACAGAACACTAGTAAAAATATTTTCCTGTCTGAACTTAGAAAGAAAAAGATTAAGACAAGAACTTAAAGTATATACATACAACAGGATTTGAGGTTATTGTTAAATGAATTCTTTTTCAGTCCTCGATATAATACCACAAATATTCTTCTGACAGCAACCCCTAGAATTCCTCTGATTAAAACCATCACCACAAAATCATTTGATATAACATTGTATCATCTCAGGATACCTATGAGACAAGCCTGCATGATCAAGCTTAAAATAATTAGAAAATTAATTTTTTATTGGTAAGGTCTGCTTCTGTGGCCTGAATTCACATGACCTCCTGTGAGAGCTGTAAGACTCCACCTTTCTGGTTTGCAACCAGCTTGGGAATAACTTTCCCTTTAGATTTTCTTTACATGCAGGCAGTATTCTGGACCTGACAGCATCAGCATCACTGAAGTGATGAATGAAGAGTTTGATACTATCACTACAAAATAAAGAACAAAACAAAACAAAACAAAACCAACAAACAAACAAAAAACCCAAAAAACACACCAAAAAAGGCAAGAAATTTGGAATGAGCTGTAAAAGTAGACAACCAAATCTTCCTTCTCTCACAGCAGGCAGATGTGGTTATTATCACAAACCTGAAAGTACAGGTGGAAGTCTTGGGATTTCTTAAGTCAAGAACAAGATCCTTTCCTCTAAATGTAGAAAAATATCACCCCTAAAAATTTCTTCCTTTCTGAAGACAAAAAATTTAACTTTTTCTGCCAAATACATATGTGAGATTCCTGAAAAGTATGAGAATGGGTGACTGACCACAGCAATGAAGCAATGCACAGAGGAGATGGGCAAGAATTATGTGCTGAAGGAAGAATGTAAGGAAAAACAATGAATCGTCATAAAGAAAGATGTAACCATCTCAGCACAAGAGGGACCAGATAGAATCTTTGCTTTAGGAATATAGCTGCATCATTCAGTACTAAGATGAAAGAAACAGTCTTCCCTGAAATAATTAGTCAAGAGTAATATTTTCATGAGCTAGCCAGGCCAGCGTGGGAGGGTAGTGTGTATGTGACTCAGCCCAATATAAAGTGTAGAAAATAGTCAACTCAAAAAATCAGCTTGGAAGACAGTGACTGGCTTGAGCTGGGTGTAGCCTGCGTATTTCTTCCCAGTAACTGTGAGGACACAGTGCCATGACGGCAAGCATTTAGAGACCAGTAATGGGAACTTGAACAGTATTGTCCTGGTTTAGGGCAAATTTGGGAAGAAACTTCCAAAGGGGTGCTTCCCAAATTTGCCCTAAACCAGGACAACAGTATATTTGAATTGTGATTCCACTGATATTGTGGCTGCCGTATTATGATTGTGCTGCAATTCCAGTATATTGCTGTAACGTTCTGCTAAATCGAATTCCTGGATGCATGTATGACAACTTGGTTAGAGAGTATTGGACTATGGCTGCGGGATTCTAAATAAGACCAACACAAAAGAAGACAGCATTACTGGAGGCAAGACCTCTTCCTTTTTCTGGATTACCTGTCCCAGCTCATTCAATTGAAGAGCTCCCAGTAGAAAGTCACACATCTTTCATAGCCCCAAATACTGGAGCATTGGTTCTTCTACAGATGACTAGTATAGCCTCAGACTCTGCATCTTTAATGGTCACATCCAATGAAACCTGAAAGGAAATGAGACGCCTGCCCAATTTAGTCAAGTTGTCCATGAATTTAAAAAACCAAACCACATCAAATCAAACCACAACAAAACACCACAACAAAGAAAAAATCACCATCACCCCAACAACAACAACCAACCAAACAAAAAATCAAGCCAAACAAACAAACACTCTAATGACTGGTCTGATAGTATTCTCCATACTCATCCCTAAATAAAAAACCACTGGAACCAATTAAGAGGCAGAGGACAATCAAATTCCCAAACGTGTGAGCTCAGGCTCCACAATCTATTTGCCCTTTACAATAGGAGGGGGCAGCTACAGGATTGTAAATGGCTGATTTTGCACAATAAAAGGCCTGATACTCAATGCTAAATGAACTGATAGTGGCAAGACTGTAGACAGACTTTATTAATAATTTAACTATGACAATGTAACTATTCTCAAGAGAAGTACTTGAATCCTTCCTTCTCAGTAACTGATTTTAATGCTTTCTTCAACTTAGGAATATTTAAGATGACTTGCTTTGGCAACTGTTTCAAGTGAGCCATAGTGGATTAAACAGCAACTTTGCAACACATTTTTTGCACATTTTTAAGCTTTTTCAGGCTATATAACCCTGTAAGAACTTCTGCCAATTTTGTACAGTAAAATGCTGCAGTTCTATCAAAGAAGGAAGACATATGAAGATAAAATTTCTACTGAAAGCATTGAACAAGTCCAAAGTGAAATCTCTAAGAGCAATTGCTGTAGTATTTTTGAGCCATGTATCCTATTTTTCTCTGTCTTATTTATGAACAAATCATTGTTGTGGCAGAGTATGGTAAATAAACTGCTGTGCTTAAAACAGCAGGAGTTACATACCTGGACTTCCAGTCATCAACGTGCTTCAGCAGATTGTGTTTTGGTGGTTAAAATTAGAGTATAACTCACCACTTGCCACCCTGCCAAAGCCACCTGATGAAGGTGTAAACTGTCAGAAAACAGATAAGGATACAGACTAAAACCTAAAAGAGATCTCATGAAAGAAAGCAAGCAAAAGGGCAACTAGGAATAACTGCCTGGGTCCAGAAAAGCAAGTAACAGGAGGAGTCCTTTGGAAAGTATTCAGAAGCTGCTGAGGTTTTAGTTTTAACCAATCAATTATTTTCCTTTCCTTCCCCCTGCATTCAGAGTGGGATCTGCTTTGCACTTTCTTCAGCTGCAAGAGAACTCCTTCATGATTCACACAGGACACCAAGGCCTTAAATACTAACAGAGCTGAAGGAAAACGAAATGTCAGCAAGACAGAAAATTTCTCGGACATTTTGATTTCCTTAGTTTGCTGCCACAGTTTTTAAGACCACACCAGTGACAACATAAACAAGATGGTAACTGGAAACGCAGGAGTAAACAGAGCAGTGACAAAGAACTCCCCCAGCATGACAAGAAGTAATTAAAGTATATAGCTGTTCATTTTTTTCTCCATGAAACATACCTCTGGGTTTGAAAAGTCCCAGTTAGACAGGGAAATCTAATACTTTGCAGACGTGTAAGAAGAAATAAAGCGAACACTACACACAAATCAGATAACCCTGTGGCAGCAAAAGAGGAATTAGGAGCAACAGGGAGAAGCCAAAACTGCTGTCTAGAAGTGGCTCCAATTCCAACCTGTTGAAACATCTGCCCATTTCAAAATAAATCTTTCTATAATTTGATGGAACATTTTTTGCCAATTTTGCTATTTTCTAACTTGCTTGAATTACTCAGTTTATAAAACAGGCTTAAGTGAAGTGCATTTAAACAAATGTCAGCTAGTTCATGTACACTTGAACTACCACATGCCATCCTACAATTACAACCTCTGCTTTTTAACTCCCAATCACATATTTTCAGAGATGTTTATGAAATTGGTGCTAATGCAGGTACCAGTTGTGGCCAATGCAAACAGTAACTGTTGCAGACCTCCTTAACAGATGATTGCGTGGATGTAACAGATCCCAAAATGAGACAAAATTTTAACACATGCTTGTGGAACATATTGTGCATATGAGCTAGAATTCTTCTCCTAGCCTAGCCAGTAGCAGACAGACTTCACCTTCTCTTTCTATGCTGCTACCAAACAAGAGAGATTGTGAGTGAGCAGTAGTGTGCAGTGCATGAAAAGTCATTTGCTGAAAGACAGTCAGTTGTTTCTGTATCAGTCTTTTCCCCCCACTTCAGAGCTCTGTGGTACTGAGAGCCCTTATAGGTCTACTAAAGTACACACTTAGCCCAGACATAACTACATCAGGAGTAAACAAGACTTTTTTGAAAGGAAAAAAATAGCTGCCACAGGAGAAATTCAACCTGTTGTCACAATAGGCTGCATCTCTTAGAAAAATCCTCAGGTAAGAGGAAAGGAAGACAACTGAGCAGTAGTGTCCTCTTCAGCATATTGCTTCTGAAACTGTCCAGACAAGGAATAATCAACACTCTCAATAGAAGAAACATTTATTTGGGTCAGCTGCTAAATCAGCTTCACCAATGCAAACAGCTTAAAGAGACAAGGACTCCACACATCAACCATCTATCAGCCATCTACCAGTGTACCTCAAATTTAACTTGCAGACAGTTTTGTTTGGCCGCTTCCCTGATAGGTTACGAAGTTACCCAAAGGAAGGGTCCAACAAGCACAGCAGCAAGAGCACAGGATGGGGAGAAACAGGGAAGCTTGGCCCAGGTGGAAGGAAATGATTGTCCTGGGTTATAGAGTCTATTCAATTTCATCTGCTGGAAAACAGCTGGGGGCGGGTGCCTTTTGATAATGGGCCAACGGTCAATATCAGGTAGGGCATTGTTCTTATCTTTCTTCATAATGGGCCACTACGACTCCCCAAGCTTCCCAACACATACCCTCATACCTATTGTGAGATGCTCCACCCGGTGGGAGGAGCCAGCCATTCTTACCTGGATAAAGCTGGAACTTTAGACCAGGACAGGGTCTTGCTTCATCCGATTACTGGAGGAAGGCTGGACCCTTCTCACCACCTCAGGACCCTTCTCCTTTCTGCTACTGGATCATTTCTGCCTCAGCGGAGCCATACCTGCCATTCCAGGAGGACTCACTTTTGGACTGCTTCCGACACCCTGACTAACAAGCTTGTAGCTTTGACCCTGTCAGGGCTTTCCAAAATTGTTTGTTTGTTTGCTGGTTTGGTGGGGTGGTTTTGTTTTTTTCTTTTCTACCACATTTGTATTCTTATATTCTTAGTAAAAAGCTGTTATTCCTACTCCCAAATCTTTGCCTGAGAGCTGTTAATTGCAAAATTAGAACTTGGCGGGGGGTGAGGGGTTTACATCCTCTATTCTAAGGGGAAGCCCAGTTTCCCTGGCAGATACCTGTCTTTCTAAACCAAGACAATGATGATGAACATTCAGATTAGGAAGCTATCCATGTATTTTCAGAAGCTGACATAATGCTCATTGCATCCAGAGGAGAAGATTTATTTCTCCTCATGCCCCACTTTTGGCCCTGTCTTTAACTTGTATCAGGTGTGGCACTGTTGGCTCTCTGCTGCCTCTCTACTGCAAGCCAAACCCCCTGCTTTGTGGGGCTGAAGTGCCCCACAGAAGGGTGCAACCAGCACCAGAACTGAAGGACATAAGAAGGGGAGTAGTGGGAGTACACAACCGAGTGTTGGGATGCAGAGGCAAGTGGCAGGGGGTGTGGTATTGCACCAATCCACTGTGCCTCAGGAAGTCACACTTGAAATTCCTGCAGAGTAAGGAAAGGGTATTCTGCAGAGAAAACAGACACAATCTGCTATCTGGCACATACGCCAACAGCATAGCAACAGTTTTTTAAGCATCTTTTCCTTGTCACTTCCGAATTTTAGCAATTTTAAACACAAGTGTAACAGCAACAAGGCTTGGGAACCCAACATCTAAACAAGGAAACTAGTAGAAAATAAAAATGCAAAATGTCAAGACAATTTTAGCAAAATGCTGGGAAAAGAGAAGAGAGAGTAATCAGAAATCTAACACATCATTTGCTTTTCAAATTTTTAATTAGGTATAATAAATGTACACAAAAGGAAGCATTGGCATTTTTGTTCATTTTAATGAAATGGTAGGGAAAATAGACACATGGCATGAGTGAGGTCAGAAGTATCAAGACTGGTTTGAAATATTTCCAAATGTCATGCTAACAGGATATTAAGGGAAGTTTTTAAAGCCTTCATGAACAAGGCTTGTTTAACATCAGAGCCAGAACCCATACAAGTTCGACATAGACTGAGAAAAGCAATTTTCCTCATGTCTCATATATCCAGGAATTTCAGCTGTGAAGCCTACATTAGGGTTAGCCATTTTCTCTCATTTGGATGAGTTTATTGACTAAATACATTATTAGAAAGTAAGTGCAAACTGCTGCACTATTTTGTCATGCTAAATCTGTGACTAGAAAGAGTCTTAATAAGGCTGAAGAGGCAGCAGCATTCGAGATATTATAAACCAGTCTAGCACCAAGCAACTCCAAAGTCTAGTTCCCTATTTGTCCTTTGGTGGATGCCCTTTGGGGAGTGAAAAAAGGAAAGAAATAAAACCACTGTATACTACAAAGCCATAAATGTCTGACTCCCTGGATAAAGAATAGACTTACTTCGTTTCTTACTTCAAAGCTACACATGGTTGACATGCGAGTTAGTTTCAAAACCAAGGACAACACCAGTTACAGTTTATGAGAAGATGGGACCCTACAACATACTGGGACTGTGTATTACCAGTGTCCTTTTGCAAGCTGTCACTGTAAACTACATTGTCACTGTAAAGTACATTTTGTTACTGATCCTGCCAACAGTGCAGCAACATACATGTTCAGTTCAGCTCTGCACTTCAGGACTATTTTTAAGTGCCCTCAAAACAAAAGCTGCTTCTACAGCTCTCGTTAGCTATGCTAATGAATTCTCCTCATCGCCCTCAAAACACACATGTGGTGAACAGTTACTCCAAAAGAAGAGCTTAATTTACATACCTCACCCAAAGGGATCCAGGAATTAGACTTTTTGCAGTGCTTCAAATGCATAGCAAACTGAATTTGGAAGTTTTCCCAGACTGAAATGTGCATCTTATCTATCTTTCTGCAGCACTTGCAGATGTTAGCTGACCTAATTCTGTTCTTTCTAAAATCAGTGAAAACTACTTAGTGGGGATTACCAAAGCCAACATTAAAAATCTTGACAAAGCACTAGGTGTACAACCACCTAAACTTCACTCTCAGCCAGATTCAGTTCCCAGCCCCTGTAAGCATAAGACAGACATTGTAAAAATAGTAAATTCCTATGTGTCTTCAATCTTGCATCCTTTCCTTCTGGAAGCAATTAATATTTTGTAAATTAATTGCATATTCTAATTCTGAGATGCTTGCATTTTCAATATATTAAAAGTGTATCAAACTGAAATGGCAATAAAGAAAAAATATGATCTTATCTGTATGACTGCTAAATTACTGTTTTAGAATTCTGTAAAGTCTTACATACAGAATGAAAAGAATTTAGTTTTTAAACTAAGTTTCTTGGCCTACCAAAGTGAAAACTGATGTTCGTGACTGCTAGGCAGGTACTTCTACGACTTCAAAATAGTCATTAGGCAGAATCACATAGCCTTTTCCTGCCAATATGTCTTTTTCTTTCTGAAACTGAACAATTTCTCTCAGTTTCTCAATTTGTCTTTCCTGACGCCGGCACCGCTGCTGCGCTGTCTTGAGCTTCTTCCGCAGTTTTTCAACTTGTTCCTCGAGCTGTTGAATTCTTTTTCGCTGATGGACTGTATCCTCTACGGTGTAGTTATGATCGCAAAAAACAGCAAGATTGCTGGGGGTCTGGAGAGGAGGCATCAATAATCCAATACTTGGATCTACAAATCTGGCATCTATTTGAGACAAATGAAAAGAAGGAGTTGATGGAGATTGTGGTAGTACTGGAGCTGCTGGTGGTGGTGGTGGTGGAGGTGGTGGCGGTGGTGGCAGTGGAGGAGGTGGCAGTGGATCTTCTGGCTGCTCTGTAAATTCTTCAGACTAGAAAGTACAAGAAAAAAATGTACATTTTCATGCTTAACAGTGTTTGCAATACAACTCCCTTATTACAGCCCCAGAGTAACCTAAACAACTAGGATTTAAATTAATAAAATAAATTTCCAAGACACAATTTTCAAAACTGGCAAACATTTCTGGGCCTGCTTTGTCTGGCTTCCCAACTGGACATATTTTTAAGCTGCTGGGCATATTTTTGAAACTCAAGGCCTTGATGTCTAAATAGGTTTTCTCAAAGATTAGATTTTAGAAATCTATGTAATTACCTAAGAAGCAAGAACAGACTGCAGTTCCATAAAACAGAGTTCAGATGACCTACCTAATAACTCATTGCTGCCATCCCATTCCCCTTTGTCCCTCCTCCTTTCTGCTGCATCATACCACTACATAACTGAAACTACCAGCTAACTGAATCAAAAACACATCAGAAGTGGACAATCTTCTGCTGAGGTAGAATAAGGGTCAACTACTGAGCAGACTGACAGGCTGGCAGAGCAGAGAGACAGACACAGTAAGACCGGTCTTCTCCAAAACTGGGAGGGACTCTGTTACTGGTTTTGGGCTGCAGCCTAAGGGTTTGGTTAAAAGAGACATCATGAACCAAAATAAACAACTCTTCAAAAGCAAAGCAGCCTTCTCATCCTCGGTATTTACTCTTTGCTCAAACATAATTGCTAAAATGACAGAAAGTTACTTGGTCTCCTACTATCACTGCATAAATTTCCTGTCCATTATTAAATGTCAAAGCAAGGCAACAAAAGGTATGACATACACCTGCCCTGATAAAGGAAAAAGTGAGAATCACAGATTTATAGAATGGTTTAGGTTGGTAGGGATCCTAAAGACCATCCAGTGTCAACACCCCTCTGCCATGGGCAGGGACACCTTTCACTACACCAGGTTGCTCAGGGACGCAGCCAACCCTTAGACACTTGTGGGGCTGGAGCATTCACAGCTTCTCTGGGCAACCTGTTCCAGTGCTCACTACCCTCACAGTGGAGAATTTTTACCTAGTATCTAACCTAAACCTGCCCTCCTGCAGTTAAAGGTCATACGTCCTTGGCCTGTCACTACCTGCCCTTATAAAAAAGTCCCTTTCCAGCCTTCCTGTAAACCCCCTTTAGATATTGGAAAGTTGCTACGAGGTCTCCACACTACTTTCTCTTCTCCAGGCTGAACATCCCCAACTTTTTCAGACTGGGTCTCTAAGATGGGTGCTCCATCCCTCTGGTCATCTTCCTGGCTTTCTCTGGACTCATCTAACAGTTACATGTACTTCCCCATGCTGGGATCCCAGAGATTGATGGATTCCAGGTGGAGCCTCACCAGAGCAGAGCAGAGAGGCAGAATCCCCTCCCTCCCCTGCTGCCCACGCTGCTTTGGATGCAGCCCGGGAGACGTTTGGTTTTCTGGGCTGTGAGCTCACACTGTCAAGTCATGTTAAGAAACAGGACTGCATAGCTGGCAGAGGAATGGACAGGGGAGAAGCACAGTTCTCTGTTTTGGCAGCAGCAAAATATCAGTTGGCTTAACTCCACTGCAGGGTTTTATCACATTGCTCTTGATAGGTCCACTTGTACAGGTCAAGACAACACAGATCCCAAGCCATTTGAGTATAGGCCAGTGCAGAGAATCAGATTCTTTCTTCCCCAAAGGAATCCAGTATAATTCAGAAATACTTCTGTGCACATGTTGATTAAAAAAGCACTGTTGAAACTAAAGAGCTTGCAATATTGCCTATTAAAAAGAAAGCTTAAAACATTCTCAGTAAAAGAGGCAGTGAAAAAAATTTCACCTACCCACCCATTGCCAATACTCTTAGTACAAAGAAAAGCGTAAGGACCAGGAAAACGTTGATTTTAAGAACAGCAAACAGTCCTCACCATCAAAATATCAAGCTCATCAGATCTGAAGGTCATATCATTAATTTCCTTGACTTAACATGCAAGCAAGATAGATGTATGGCTGTCTACCTGTCCCTCATACAAACTACAACACTTGGCAGACAGCAACTGAAAAGGCAGTTTGGTGATTGGTATTGAAGGAAGGTGGTGATTGCATTAAAGGGAAGTTTAATATGCTGTCAAATAAAACTGATCAAATGAAAGCACAACATCAGCCAACTACCAGTCCTATTTCTCAGTTATAAAAAAATGCTACTGTTAGCCTACCTAATTCATATACGAATATTCTAAAGAGCTTGACCCTATCAGCTGTCACTTGCAAATTTTTCTACCAAAAGAACCCCCTACAAAGCAAAGGTAGAGCCTGCAAAAAGAAACTCATTCTTGCTAGAAACAAAAGCAAAAATCAGATCACTGCTGGTCTGCTGAATTCACATAGACTTCTATTTGAAGCTATAGAGCATATGTTACCTCTATATACAAATTATTATTGTCACAACATAATACAGAGAACAGATCCTTGGTATCTCTGTGACATCATCAGTGACTTCTAATTACTTCTTCCAGCCAATAAATACTTCTTCTAAGGTGTAAGTAAAGAAAGTATACCAAATTACATAGTGCAAAAGATAAAAATCTGTATTTCAAAATCAGTGTGGATTCAACTCCAAAACAACCACTATTATTCTTTGTTATTACACTGTTATTTGTTTATTCAAAAGTGCCATGAGACAAATAAGAATAGAACTAAATCCTTCAGATTAAAAGGCGCCCAACTCTTCTATGTTTTTGTAGATCCAGGTATGACAGCAGTACTGGGAACGTGGCTCACTACTGCACCAAGAGTACTTTTGAAGACTACCCTATACACCCATCCAGCTTTCAGACTGTAAAAAAAATTGCAAGCATTTTACGCACAATGAAAAAAAATGTGTGTTGCACAGATAAGCAAGGAAGTGTAATCAAACAAAAAAACCCAGCCATATTTCCCTGTAAATTGTCTGTCTCCTTGTTTACATTCTGTTTATATTCTGTTATCTGTTATTAGCCATTTTTCAAATGTGTTGTCTTTTATTTCTGCAGCATTCCAATATAAAGAGAAAAACTGAACAAGAAAAATCTGAGTTTTCTTCTGTGCACTTCATCCCCTTTATGTCTTTTGCTCCCCACACCTACTCTATCTACCTACCACTGTCTCCTTTGCCACTTTCTCTATGGCAGAGCAATAGGAGATCAAATATTTTACATCTTTTAAAGGAGTTTAAAATGAATCTTTTCTTGTCTTAAGTTAGAAGTCCTAAGTGACTTGCATCTCACAGTAAATTGCTCTAATGGCACAGAGAAGGGAAGAATACCTCACACAGAAGACTACCATCAGAAGTCAAGGACCAGGCTGTCTTTTAAACACAAGGTTAAGGCAAGACAGAGGTGCTCTCAGGACAGACAGACAGCAGGTGCAGGTAAGATTCTGCCGTTCACTTTAACTATGCAAAGCCAGAGGGCAGCGCCCTCTTAAAGAGGCTTCACATTTAACACCCACTACGTCTGCAATGCCAGCAGCAGCCATCAGCCATGGGAAGACAGTAAGTGCAATTTGCAAGCATTAATGAAGGCTCTCTCAGACTCCGAATGTGCAGAAAATGCTTGGAACAGTCTAACTACAGGGCAATACTTTCTTACTTTGCTGCACATGGTTGCTGAATTAAAGGGACACGTGAGCGGCTCAGAGCCAGTGTCTGTCTACAACGCTCTGTGCTCCAAAGCCTCAGAGAGCCTCACAGAAAACAAGCAGAGCTTTTGGAGGTGTTTCAGCCACCACAGCCCTCCCGGCGACTCCAGGTACACAAGGTCAGCATCCTGCTAGCCTTCATCCTCCCCAGCCTGCATCCTCTCCCTGCTCGCTGCAAACAGTGACACACACAACGCGTTCTGGCACCTGCAGCCATGGGTGCTTTGGGTTTACCTTTTCACCGGGCTCAGTGTAACAAAATATTGTGGGCACAGCATTCTCTTTTAGGAGCTTGTTATTGCATTCCCTCTTAAAGCAATCGGGGGTAAAGTGTTCTGAGCAAATGCTGCTGTACTTGGTCGGCTTGAAGTTTTTCCTCTTAACAGCAGCTTCCCACTTCTTGCAAAGATCGGGTCTTGTAAGAGGAAACCTGCAAGCAAGAAGCACTTTCAGCTTTTCTGGAAAGCTTTGTAAGGCGGGGGTTGGCCGGAGCCAAAACCCTCCTGCCCTCCGGCGGGGGAGGGGGGGTGTCTCATCCCGCTCTCGCTCCGGAACAGGCGGCTCAGAGGGCCCCGTCCCTCGGCTTTCCCCAGTGAGACGCTAGGAGGGGCGGGCGAGGCTCCCCACCCTCATCGGCCGCGCACACACACATCCCTGTGTCCATCCGTCCGTCCGCCGGTGCCCGCCCGCGCGCGCTCCCTCCCGGGACCCCGAGGACCTCGCGCGCGCGGCCCCGCGCTGGCCCCGCCCCCGGCGCGACCCCGCCCCGGCGCCCGCGCGCGCTCACTTGTGGAAGGAGATGGGCTTCTCTTTGTCGTATCGGTTCCGGCAGCGGTAGGCGGAACAGGACTGCACCATCCCGCCCAACACCGCGCCCGCCGCGGCGCGGACTCCGTGGGGACGGACGAGCCGGCGGGGCGCCGCGAATTCACCGCCGGGCTCTCATGCTTCCCCCGCCTCCCGCAGCCCCCCCGCGCGCCCACGGCCCTCCGGAGAGGGACGGGAACGGGACGCGCGGCCTCTCCCAACTCCAAGATGGCGGCGCCAGCTTCAACGGAACCTCTCGCGGTAGCAGCGCTCACCGCGCTCCGCCTATTGGGCGCGTCAGCGCCCAGAGTGGAGGCGGGGCCTTGTTCCGCGGCCCGCCAATCCGGTCTCCTCCTTTGCCCGCTCCGCCCCCTTTTCGCGGCCGTGCTCTGCCCATTCGGCGCCCACAGTTGCGCAGGACCGCCCACACCCCCCCCCCCGCACACACAGCTGGGCAGCGCCACCCAAATCCCNACAACAACAACAACAAAAAAAACCTAAAACAACGGAGGGGCGGGGGGGAAAGGAAAAGAAAACAACGCAAAGACCACATTGCCGTAACACACAGTTGCATTAGGGACGTATAAAACAACTCTGTCTCACCTAAATGTAGTTAGCAGGTGCATCAGCAAACAGTATATAGATCTCTCAGTAAATCGATCTGTTGTTACAAATAAGTTTATCTGGAGCAGTTTCAACATACTCCCATTCTGTGGGCTCACTTTCAAGCTCTGCGTTTGATCAGCAAGTAAAACCATCCTACGTAAGTGACAGTTTTTGCATAGGAGTGACAAAGGAACCTACCTTTAGGGTCACGCCAGTCAAGTGTAGCATTATATCTAGAAATTCACTGACAATGACCCCAGACTCAAGTGAACCTCCATGGCTTTTTCTCTGACCCCACACAGATCACAATTTTCTCCTCAGCCTAGTTTCCCCCTGTACACTTGCTTTGTGAGGGAAAGAAAAGAAAGTTCATGGGCCTCAGCTTGGAGGCTGTGGCTTCTCTGTCTAGACAGCTCTTTGCCCAGCTGATGGAAGGTACCAGTCATTGCCATTTGCTTGCCCAGGAGAATATGACAAAACAGCCTGTATAGCAGCTTCAGCAATACTTCCACAAAGCCACTCGCATGAGCTGTTTCTAGTACTCAGTGTTGACTGAGGACTGCTCGCTCTGCTCCTTCTCCTAGTAGGTCAGCCAAGAGACAAGGAAACCAAAATAAGCTCTTTCTAGAGCTCTTTCACTACCTTCCTCACCAAGAAAAACATGGCTGCTCCTCCCCTATCCCTGTGAATGCCTCTGTCCCTAGCCTTTGCCTGATGGCTTTCTTCTCCCTCAAGTCCTCCTGCTGCCAGTTTTCTGGGCAGCAATTCTGTCACACCCTCAGGGACCAGAAGAGCTCGGCTGTCCCATGGCAAGATGAGCTAGGGGTGACCAGAGCTGAAGCCCAGGCTCACCAGCCTAGATGGAGTCCTGCAGCACAAGAGCAGGCCAGACACTAATGGACACACCCATACAAAGTGAGGTGATGAACCGGGTACAAGGTCCACCCAGGTAATTCAGGCAGGAGCAGCAGGAGATGGTGCCAGGAACAGAACTGGAAACACAGGTCCAAGGTTCACCCAGGAGATAGAGCGACACCTGTGACACAGCAAGGTAGGGACTGAAGATGCTGTGTTGAAAAGGAGCTCTTGCCCCATCAGCAAGAGTTGGGGGTCCCAAAGTACTTGAGTCAAGGTCATCAAGGCCTTAGTCAGTGCACCTAGACTCCAGTTCTCTTACGGACCTGATGAGGGATTCTGAGTCAAAGTCCTGGACTTGACACCACTGTCCATCTCCTCCTCCATTGCTGGTTTTGGAAACCTAGGCACAGGGGAAGCACAGCATGGCCATACAGATTGTGGTGCTAAGAGCAGAGCTTAGCAGCTTCATTAGACACTGTGAGAAGAGGAACATGGTCTTGATATGCAGGAAGGAAATGCCTTGGAGAAAGCATGAATGTGTTGCAGATGGTGACACCTAACTGAGGGGGTCCATCACAGATGAGGAGATCTGGTGAATGTCTAGATGAGCCACTGAGACCATCAGTCAACAAGCTGATTTTAAAGACTTAAATGAGAGCTTTCAGCAGCTCTATCAGGATCACATTGGTATGCTGAAGCAAAAGGGATTTGTAAAAGACTGGGTGGAAAGAAATTTCCTCATCCCGTAAGAATTTCAGAAACTTGGAGAAGGGCAGAGGCAATTGTCTTGAGTAAAGATAGCAAATAAATACAACCCCCAAACTGAAAAATGCTATTCATGTTTCAGTAATTTTGAAAATGTTGGAAATATGTCTAGGACGTTTCAAATCCTTTTTCTTAACTTTTTTTTTCCAGGAAAGAAACGCCACATCAAATTCATGTCCATCTTCTGAATGACTTTTAGTTTCACTAGTTGGCGTGTTTCCTGATGGCCAAGCACTTCCCCGTCAGACTTCCCAGCACTGTGTTTTCGGAATCATTAGTCCTCGACACCTGCACTATCCTGTGCCCATGCAGCACAGACCGAACGCACTGGCACCTGCCCCAACAGCCGCCACGCGTGGCCCTTGCTCGCTTCCCTCCTGCAGGTATCGTCCCGTGGCCGGAGTGATGGCCGCGAGACACTTCCCCGTTCCCGGAGGAAGGACCCGGCACTGCCTTCTTTCCCACACCGCAGTCGCGGGGCGAGTTTCGGAGGGGGAGCGGCAGCGCGGGCTCCCCACGGACACCCCACCGGGAAGCCGTTCCGCGCAAGCCCGGCGGGCGGGGGAAGGAGCGGGCGGTGGGGGGACCGGCGGCAGCAGCAGGGAGGAGGCGACGGCGGGGCGGGCAGTGGGCCCGGGGCGTGGCGCTGGTCCGGCGGCGCCGGGAGGCGGCTCAGTCCCCGTTGCCAGCCGAGGGCGGCCGGCCCAGCGGAGCAGCCGCCCAGCCCGGCCCGCCCCGCGCCGCGCCGGAGCCGCCGCCGGCCGGCGAGGGCGGCAGCATGAGCGGCGGGCGTAGCGGGCGATCCGCCGTAAAGATGGAGGCGCCGTTTTACCCCGAGGAAGGACTGGAGCTGCTGCCCGACTTCGTGCCGCTGCCGGGTTTCGGTACCGCCGGCGGACCGGGAGCCGATGCAGCGGCGGGGCAGAAGCTGCTGCTGGGCGCCGGGAAGAAGCGGGACCTGCCGTCTGCCGCCCCCGCGCCGCTCCCGGGGCCCTTCGCCCTTCGTCCGCCTGCCGGCGCCCGC
>VZDJ01000187.1:3433985-3579979 GCA_008694505.1 Cyanoderma ruficeps | reverse complement strand
GCCCGGAGGCCGCGCTGGGGTCGGCTGCGGAGCTGCCGCTGCTGAAGCTGCCGCCGGCCGCTGACCTGGAGCAGCTGCTGATCCAGGGGGGCGCGGGGCTGGGCGCAGGCAGCCCGGGGCCGACGGCGCCCGGGGCGGGGAGCGGCGGGGCGGCGGCGGCGGGGCCGTTCCTCTACCGGCAGCCGGTGACGCAGGAACAGGAGGGTTTCGCCGACGGCTTCGTCAAGGCCCTGGCCGATCTGCACAAGCAGAACCAGCTCCTGGCTGCGCCGCCGCCGCTCTCCGCGCCGGGACCCTGCTGCACCGCCCGCCCGGGGCCACCGGGAGCCCCCGCCGCTGCCGCCACCGACCCTCCGGCCGTCTACACCAACTTGAGCGGCTTCAACCCCGCGGGGCCGCTGAGCCCCTCGGGCAGCGCCTACCCCTCCGCCTCCGCCCCGCCGCCGCCGCCGGGCCTGGCCTTCGGGGCGGGGGGTCTGGGGAGCGGCCGGCTGCCGCCGGCGCGGTCCTTGGAGGAGCCGCAGACGGTGCCCGAGGTGCCGCCGTCGGCGGGCGGGGAGGGCGGCAGCAGCGCGCCGACGCCGCCGTCGCTGTCGCCGCTAGACGCGGAGAGCCAGGAGCGGCTGAAGGCAGAGCGCAAGCGGCTGCGAAACCGCATCGCCGCCTCTAAGTGCCGCCGGCGGAAGCTGGAGCGCATCGCCCGGCTGGAGGAGAAGGTGAAGGCGCTCAAGGGGCAGAACGCCGAGCTGGCCGCCACCGCCAACCTCCTCCGCGCCCAGGTCACCCAGCTGCAGGGTCGCGTCCGCAGCCACCTCTCCTCTGGGTGCCACATCAACGCCGCCGGGCATCCTCCTCCTCACTCCGCCGCCCAGCCGCGGGAGACTCCCCCTGAGGCGGCCGCCGCCGCGCCGGAGACCAGCGCCTGCTGAGGAGGGACACCCCGCCGGCCCCAGCCCGCCCGGGGGCACCGCGGGGCCAAGGTGCGCGCCTGCTGCCACCCTTCTGTTATTATTATTATTTTTATTNTATTATGTTTATTATTATTAATTATTATTATTTATTTGCGCCCGGAGAAGGTGTTTTTTTGCGGGAGCCGGGTGTTGCTAAGCGTTTCCCGAGTTGTGTCTATGTCGCATTCAGCAGCGAGGGTCTCTGTGGGTGGTTTTGGGGCAGGCGGTTGTTAATTTTTCAGTGAAGTACTTGAGGTCTGTAGAGATTTCCGAAAATAAGAAAATTACTGTTTACAGAAAGATTCAACTTTATTTTCATGGGGGATATAAAACGTGTGTTTCCTAATACACCTTACTGAACTGTATAGCAATGGATAAGCTTTTCAAACTTAAAAAAAAAAAATAGCCAGAATCGTACCTTTTGAAAAGATGTGCGTGTATATACATATTTAAGACATAATATGGCTATGTATATTTTCTTGGTATTGATAAAGAACCTTTTTTAAAATACTGTCTTTCTCTAGAGCTTTAATTTGCCACTGGGAATTAAGACAGCTGTGTGGGTGCTCTTGCACTTACATGGCTTTGATTTTCAAATCGAACCCTGGAGGGAAGTGATTTTTGTTGTAAATCTTAAGCAGATTGATATGCATTGCTTATTCAGTCATAGGAAAATAGTTTTCTAAACCTGTATGCTCCATATTTCTTGTGCCAGTGCAAACTTGGGGCATTGATAGTTATTTATTGAAACTTGAACACTTTTTGGATGTTGACTAGACCTTATTTTTATAGATAATATGTTCGTAGAGAAAATGGTTACTTTGGCAAAAAGAGCTTTACTTTTTTTTTCCTTCACTGTGTACATTCCAGTAGTGTGTGCTCTTTCCAGAGTATAGTAACAATTCAGTGCTATACAGAAAAGGGCTCAGATTTGGGGTGGGTTAGCTGTAAAGGTTATAATTCCATTGTATTCTATTCAAATAAATCACAGAAATATTATGGAGAACTAGATTTATTTTTCAGTAGAAATCTGTATATCTTGTTTCTTGGTCTACTTTGTTCTAAGGAAACTTTCTGCAATACTCTAGAGACAGAAAGAGTCAATGCTAGGACGTGTTTTTCTGGTTGGGAAGAATTGGCGTGATTTATTTCTTTGTCAAGAATTTACTAGTGGAAGAGTATAGCAAAGGAACTATTTCTTCTGATTAGACATAATCCTCAATAAGTTTTTGAAAGCTTTAGGTCCCTTGCTCGGTGCCACTGCCTTCCATGCTTCTGCTGCACGCATGTGTTTTGAGCATAGCCGCTAGCGCAGCGCTGCCGAGCCCTGTGGCAATGGTGCGGTGGGAAGGGTCTGCAGTGTGACGGTCACCTCCACCAGATGCCCCTCCATGCGGAGGCCGCGGGCCGGCCCTGCCACTGGGGGAAGGCAGGGCTTCTCCTGAGCAGATCCAGCTGCAGTGTGGGACCCTTTTCCCTCGTTGAAACTGTGCTAAAAAACTCTGCTTGAACTCAGAGGTAAATCTTTCATGGGGATATGTGTCTGTGCCAGCTGGTGAAAAGGGGTAATCATATGAGGAGCCAAGAGGGCATAGATATCTCTATGTGTACAGCAATTGCTCAGATCTGTTAAGGCCACTCAGGAGCTGGTAAACATCTCTTACCTCTTCTGAAGGCTACAGCTGATGATTTGAAATCCGGTAAGAATGGGATAGACTCACGGTTTTTCATGCTTCTATTGGGGATATGTGAGTGCTATCTGTTCAGAAAGTTGAGCTGCAGCAATCAAGTGTATGAGCTTTTCCTTTTAGTGCACAGTCGTTCCTGGCACATGTATGAAATTATAGGAGAATGTGTAGTTACACTGTTACTGTAGCTGAGATGGCTCTGAGGATATTTCTTTTCTTAATGCATATGCAAATTAGGTAGAAGCCATATTAATCATTGTATAACTGTTTGATCCTGTCACCAGAGCCTTTTTGGTGGTTGAAATGTTTGCCTGTAACAGTACATTCTGCTGTTAGAAATACTAATGAGCAGGTAAAAAACATTTTGATCTTAACACAGGTTTAAAGATTTCTTAGGGGCATTCTGAACCATACTGCATACAATCTGTAGCACTGCCTGTTATATAATAACTGGGTGAAGAATATGGTTTTTACTTTGGTAGTCATCACCCATCTGCAAAGATGCCTAAAGTCTGGACAAACTGATAAAAAACTTCTTTCCCCCCACGCTTAACACTTTTCCCTAGTGAGAGAGGTAATGCTGCCTGGTAGATATGAGACACTTTACTGCATGTGTAATGGGGTGGGATTTTTTTTAAGGAATCCTGGAAAAATCATAAGAAATTATATGGGTGAACACCTCTACTTTGGTCCTTGTCTTTGTAAATGAGTGTAGGGCTAGGTAAAGATCGTGTGGTAGAACACAGGACAATGATAAATGCAGGTGTGCAATACTTCTTCTTTACTTACTTCATAATTTCTAGTCATAATAAACTAGCAATATCCAAGAAACATGGGGGATCCATAAGGCACGGGAAATCTCTGCAATTCCCCTTCACAGACACAGGCAAGGTTCTAGTGGGCTGTAGTCTAGCAGGGTTATAATGAACTCCCCCTTTTCAGCATGGTAATGTTAAAGCTGAAAACCACCCCACATTACTTCACTTGAGTCTGAACTTTCTGCAAGAGCAGTCTTGCACCCAGCCTCTCAAAGACATCATGTGGTAACTTCTTTGATAGCCTGTTTTCTGTTTTAGCTGACATCTGTTCAGTGGTAGAAGTGGTGACAGGCCAGCTCTCATACCCTGATGACTGATGAGAAATTACTAGTGAGGCTGGCAGCTCTAGCTGTCTGCCACAGGCTACTGTTCTGGTAGTGGAGTTGTCCAAAAGAAGTGGGTTTTCTGTAGAGTGATCAGTTACCTTCATAAAGGCCCTTTTTTATATGGCATTTAGACTGAGAAACAGGATCTAACACTGACGTGACCAAAATTTGAGAATAGTGTTGGGATGGTTGGATTTTCTTTTTTTCCTGCTAGAGGTTGCTGCATTTTTTTGCAGATATTTGACTGGAAAGCCTAAGCACCTAACACTTTAAACCAATATAAAAGACTCAGGAGTACTACGTGCTGCAGTTGTCACACTCGATTGTTCCTGTCTTCTAAAATGTGTCAATACTCTCACTTCCTAGCCCTGCAATGTCTCTAAATTTTTAAATATGGCTTCTCTATTTTGTCTGCCTTTTTTCTTCAGCTTGTTGTTAAATGTCTGTGTTGTTTAGGTTTGGTTTTCTGCCAAAAACTCTGGTCACTGTGAGATGTTAAAAGATAGATACTGGGTAAAAAATTTTCAGACTGTTTATATGATTTGCATCCATGTAGCTCCTTTTCAGTAACTCCAAGCAAGTTGGCTGTGTGTTACTGTAAGAAAAGAAACAAACAACCAAAACCCCTCAAAAACAAATAAAAAAAAATCCCCAAAAATTAAACCCCCAAAATAAAACAGTTATGTTCACTGTTAGCTCAGTGCTTTTTAGCATTTTTCTTCATCCTTTGAAATTGCCATGCTTTGTTATACTTGTGCACACTATTTGCTAGTCCCTGCAGAGACTTGTGCTGCGTGACTTGATTTGCAGGCTTACACTCGTGTCCTTCCAATCTGGTTTTCATTCCAGATGTGAACCCTTGACAAATAAACGTCCCTCTTTATATCTTTGCCCCAGGTGTAATCTGCTCTGGAGGCTAAATAGTCTCCTCCTTTGTCTGTTTTGGTTGCTGGATGGTTGCTTCTGTGCACATCTTGGGTTTTGCCCAGCACTTTTTGAATGTGCTTGAACTGATATCTTAGTTTAGATGTGAAGTGCCTTCTTATTTAGGTGCTACAGCAAAAGAGATTCATATATGGCTTTGATTTATTTTTATTTATTTGAATTTTTATCAGATCTTTTCTGTCTTGGGAAGTAGGAGGGGGAATGTTTTCAGTAAGAGAAGACTTGTTCACTCCTTCCTTGGGCAGAGGGTGGAACCTACATCAGATCTGCCCCTGCTTGATGTGAGTGCAAGGAAGCCACTCTGAAAACACTGACTCAAATGATGCCATTGCTAGGAAAGTTGATTGGTTTGGTCTCCAGTGTAGTGAAGTCTGTTGGAATCGCAAGGTCTCCAGACAGGTCCAGGTAGCTGGTGAGTTGTTCTTAAAACTTTTACTATGATTCCAGGTTGAGCACATTTGGTTTGCTTATAGAGCCTTTCCAAAAGCAAATACTTTGCATACTTTGAGAATCATAGGTGTTTGGACATGATAAGTCCTGATCATGGTGTGGAGCAATTCTGGTGATGATGGTCATGTCTTCTTCTATAAGACTTTGATGGCCTTCCAAAAAGGTAAATAACACATCCAGAGTCTTCACGACATGTCAGTAGTCACTACTGACTATCGGGCACTGTTTTGAGATCAAGGGTGACTCTACGACAGTTCTCGGTTATCTTGGTTTGTATTTATGTCTTTACAGAAGAAGGAGTCACGAGGCATCCTTCATTCCTTTAAATATCTGACTCTCTGTCTCACCTTTGACAAAGGAATGACCTCCCCAGGTTAAGCCTTGAGGCATTCTGCAGTTTGTGGCTATTGAAGTTGAAATTTATTTGGCAACTAATTTTTAATCAGTTATGTAAGGCATCCCAAAAATATTGTTTGGTAGTGTCTGAAGTACAGGTGCATGCCAGGTCTGAATTACTAGTTGTGCTGAAAATAGCATTTTGGCTGCCATAACTTGAGTCTTAACTATTTGAATCCAGAAGCTTCTTAGAGAAAATTTTTCTCTGTCTGATATTCATATGCAAGAGAAGAAAACCCATCTACTTGTAACATAAGTCATTCTTCGATGCATTTTATGTGTCCTGCTTCTGGAGTGCACGTTAAAAAAGGAAAAGCAATGAGTTACATTTTCATTTGTTCATGTGTGCAGCTGTAACTGCTGCTGGATAATTTTTCTCTTTCCTTACTTGATTCTCCAAGTTTCTATGTTTAGCAAGTGGACAAATTGGAGTATGACTTATCTGTGTACGTATTTGATTTGTACAAAATCACTTCCATTTTCCAGTTTTTTGTTTGAAGTTTTACTGTAAGAATGAGCTTTGAAGAGTTCTTAGCCTGTTTAGACACTCGTTGGATGCTACTTTTGATCAGTACTCTCTGTGTGACTGGTCATCTTCCAGCAGAAGTGGACAATAAAGTCTGTCAGGGGTTCACCTATTTCAGTATTTGGCAAGACCTGTATCAGCAGAAAAAAATCTTGGACTGAAAGCTTTCACAGTGCTTAATAATCCTGCAAATGTTAACTCATCCTTCTCACACCACAGTCACTTGTTGTGGAGTTACATCAGGGTTTAGGTTTCATCTGATGAAGAATGATAAATGTTCCTGTGACAAAGTGCAGAATCTAAAGTTTGTAAGAAACTTGTTAATCTTACCGCACATGGTGCAACTTTACTGTGAAGATGTTGAATTAAATCTGAGTATATGGAGACTTAGGCCTTTATGGTACATTATGGGAGACAAAAGGTTTTAGTAATTCATAATTACCCTCTCCAGTATTTCAGAGATCTGTCTCTTTTTATCCTGTTTCAGAGATCTGTCTCTTTTTATCCTATGAAGTGTCTTGCAGGAGTCTTTAGCTGTTTGTGTGAAACTTCTCTCTTCATAAGGACTCAGTAGCTTGGAGGTGGGAGAAAAGCAACTTCTCCGTGAGCTGGTCATGTGTGACAAGCGAAATGTAGGTTTCTGAGAAATGCTGCAACAGTGAGTGCACAGTGGAGAACCTGCTGTTGTTTGTGTGTTGCTAAAAGTCTAGAAATGTATACAATAAATCATAACAAGAGCAGCTTTCCAAGGCACCATCCTGTTGCCTTGTTATGGGCATTGATCCTTGCTGTTTGCTTTAGTCTGAGAGCACTTTTTCCTAAGCTATTTCTACCTGAAGACTTGCTTTCTGCATCAACACAGTTACAAATGGCATCTCTGCTTGGCTGTTGAAACAGTTGGCTTCATACAGGTCAATCAGAATACCTTGCTGTAGTTGTCTTTGGAGGGTCCCACTGGAGATACAGTGGTGGGGAGGAAGGAAACCAGTCTAGGATCTGTATCTTCACACCAGTGCTGTGTATTGAAATGCCACTTTCGGTTGAGTGGTCTTGACAAAAACGCGTTGCTGATGCAAAAACTCTGAATCTTGATCTTGTGTCTGCAGGGGACATGAGTTCTTGTGCTGGAGTCCTGGTTGGGCGGTATCCTCTCAAGTCAGTGAGGACTAACTGAAGAAACAGCAGATCCAGCCTTTATGAACTAATTCTTCTGAAGCACAGATACTTGTAAACGCGTGTTGAGGTGTTGTGCATAGACACCAACATGCATGGAGAAGGGGATGGCCAAAGGAAGGAACTGTGATTTTCTTAGTGACAACAGTACAAAATGGGGTTTTTCATGTTCTTTTGTTGTGGTCAGATTCTTTCTGAAGAAGACTAAGCTGCATTTCTGTGTGTGATCACAAGGTGATTTTTTAGATTTCCAGTCAAATTGGAGGACTGTCAAGCCTTGCAATGCTGAATTAACACAAAAAGAGAACTTATTTTGAAGTCACATTTAGCCTTAATGTTATCTGAAGTGCTGCAGTTCATGTGTAGTAGTTTATTTTAAGATGAAATAATGATTATCATAAGCAATGTTTTAAAGGAGTCGCCCTAAATAATTACCTACGTGATGTTTGCTTTTTTGTCTGCTGTCAAAAAGTCTCTATCCATAGCATGGCTAGCTGTAAATTGAGCTTTGCTTTCAATTTCTAGTACTAGTAACAAACAGGGTCTGCAATGGTTTAAGGAGTGAATGTTATGGCTAAAGAATGACCATTTCTGTAGGAATGCTTTGAAGTGATGGTTGGGTTTGAAGCCTTGCTGACATGGAGATAATAGATATGACCAGTTCACTGTGCACTAATACACTGCTAGATTCTGATATTTAGCACACTGCTGATAAGATTTACTACTACTGTTACTTACTGGTTAAGAACCAAGTATGGGTGGGATTGTAAGTCACCTAAATAGAGTCCATGCCATCTGGAGAGCTGACTTGCTGGAGATCAGTAACAGGCTCCCATCCCATACAAGGGGGAGGAAAAAAATTCTTCGGTTGCAGTTTCTGTTTTGGTTTTGCAATTCCAATTACTTTTTTAGGTTGAGTCCTGTTTTAGTCTTACCTCAAAATTTATTTGAATAAATTTGAAAACCTTTCTAATAAGTACCTTGAAGCATGTCTTGCAACTGTTCAGTTACAATCAGTGGTTGTACAACTGTGGTATTACTTCTGTCATAGATGAAGAAAGCTGAAGCTGTTAAGAACCAGGCTTCTCACTGCATCCCTGTTCTTGAACAGTGGGCTGAGTAGGTGAAAAATCATGACCAGTAGCTTGAACTCTGAGGAGCTGTTTGATGCCAATTTCCTGTCCTCTTCCAAGAGCTTCCCATAGCCCCAAGGGTTGTGTCCCTCCTGCCTCATATGGAAAATTGACCTTTAAGAGCTAACAGTTTTAAAATAACTAACTAACTGACTAACTAAAGATAGTCTTCTAGTACATGCTGAGTAATTTGAAAGATAACATACTGAACTTGACAATCTTTCCCACACCTCTGTTTCATAAATCTTCAGGTTTTCTTGTAACACAGGACACAAGCAATGGAGTAGTGTCAAATAAAGTTAGTGTGCTGTTCCAGAGTGTATTTTGGATAGTCTCCTTCTTTTTCCCTAGTAACAGCTATGGAAAGAGAGCAGTAGAAGATACTGATATATAACTCGCTGTTCTTCACAAGTAGAGCCAGAGTTTGAGTTCTTGGATTTTTCCTACTTTTACCATTCTGTCTTTTAACATCCTTCATGGGAGGGTGACGGAAGTAGTGAGGAAATACTATTAGGGAGTTAAATGTTCTTGTTATCTCTAATGTCACGTAAGTTATGGCCGTAAGTAGCTAGGATACCTATTTATGGTCTGCGAGATGACACCTTCAGAATAGGGATTCCTAAAATGCTGCCAAAGTGTGTTTATCAGCCCAAACAATTTTGTGCCAGTTAATAAAATGGTATTGTAAATCCCTGTGATTTTTGACAGTCTTTGTGTGCACCCTATAAGTGAAATCACTGTGCAGGCCAGTGTGTCTGTGTGCTATGATACCACTTTCCCAGCAGGCCAATAGTGTCTAATAAAATTTACATCTTTATTGCTTTCCCCACTGGTAATAGTTAGAGATGATAGTCAAAGTTATCAGCACCAGGAAAGAGAAAAAAAATGGAATCCAAGGAAAAAATAATATTTATCTCTGAAACAGTATTTAATGGTAATGTTTGTTCTGTGTTTAAGTGGCAGCTAATTAACACTGCTCTTCAGAATGCTTTTTAACATGCTTTGTTTTATTATTACTGCTTAAGTGTCTTCTAAATGTCTCTTCTTTAGAAACTGTGCCCCTCCCTGTTTGGCCTGATGACTAGTGATTTCACACTTACCCTTATTTATTTAAAGCCATGGCAACCACCATACTGAAATGGCATCAAGTAAAGCCCAGGTTTGCATGCTGACTGGTGATGCAAAGGTCTCTAATAAAATGGAGCCCGTGAAGGACGAGTTCCAAAAGGCAGCTACGCCCTTCAAAGCTTCAAGCATTTGCTCTAATTTCAGGGCTTTGCTGTGTGGTGTTGCTTAATGTGCAGCAAAACAAGTTCTTGCGAGCCCTTTGAGCATTCCTCCTCGTGTAGCAGATTAATAGTTGGGCTTTGTTAACTCTCCCACCCACCCCCTGGAAGAAAAAAACAAAAACCCAAAACCCACAGAATCAACCCCAAACCTGAAACAAAAGGCCCAACGCAAGTATATGTTGGAGAATTGTTTTGCTTTGTTACAAAGTGCTGGTAATTACAGAGACGCTTAGTGCAGTTCTGACGTGTGAGCCATCGATCTAAACACTCCCAACAGTGAATTTGCTTTAGTTGTGCTTTGCTACTTTGTACAGAACAAAGGGAAGGGAGTAAGTGTTGCAATATAGTATTGTGCAATTCCTGACTTTTAAATAGAAAATGATAGGCTTCTTGCACACCAAAATTAAACCACTGATTTTTGCCACTCCCACTCTTCCTAATCAGGAGTGAGTATACTGGTTTCTTAAGGTCAAAAGGAGAGAAGAGGGAGAAGAGCAGAGAGATTAAGAGGTGGCAGTACCAGGGATATTCTGCTGTGGAGCGCCCTGAGCCTCCTTGGCCTTAAAACTCAAATCTGTTAGGTTACCTCTAGTTTATGATACCTGAAGGTAATTCTTAGACTCCCTCTGCAGCATCTTACCAGGAAAGGCAGTTGGGTCTGAATTGCTGAATAAGTCTTTTGGTGAAGTACCTCTTCAGCTTTTTGTGTTTTTCCATCTGTGGAATTGTAGCACATTATTCCAGGGCAGTTTCTCTTTCCTATAGTGGCTCATCTAAAGCTGGCTTGTTGTTCCTGCAGTTCCTGCCTACACTAAAAAATCTTTCTGAGGTTTAGGGGACCGCACATGTGCTGTCACTGTGTGGTGTTTGTGGTGGCTAATCTTGTATGACTCAAAAGAGATCCCCTTAGAAAGGAGTAGCTCCAGTTAGGTGCTGACTGGGAAAGATGAAATTTATCATTCTTTGTGCAGTATGTCTTTCTTCCAGTTCAACAGAGGAACTAACTCCCATGACATAAAGAAGAGCTCTTAGGCAATAGGACCCAGCTTTGAAAACCCTTTGTAGTTTCTGGTTCTTGCTGAGTTTCTGTGATGCAGAAAACACTTAATGATGTGCATTACTATAATCACAATACCTTGCAATGTCAGGGAGTGGGGCTGCTGGTAGTGTCACACAAATTCTGTGGTCCTTACTGGCATTCATGCCACATTCTGATTTAACAAAATAAGGGATTTCCTGTAAAGGGCAAGAATCCCCTCCCTGATGTGTCACCACCAGCATCTCCCAGCTCTCTTTTTGTCCAAAAGAAGTGTGAGCAAACTGCAGCTTCCTACGGTTCTTCAATCCAAGCTGATTCTTCATAGGCCTTCAGGCATGGCACTGAAACTTTCTCCTTCAGGGTAGCTCTCCAAAATGAAAGGTGGAAGCAGAACAGTTCAAACTGGTCTTTGCTCTTCCAGCAGCTTACATACAACTAGTTGGTGGGTGGGTGTCTGCCTACATCCTTTCTTGGGTTTTTTTAAGTTGGGTACATGTGAACATTCATATTCTGCCTTTCTAAATTAGCTGGCACAGAGGAAGCCTCTGAGAAACCCTTTAAAAACCTCTGCTTCTGGTAGAATTTTATAGAATTGCAGTGTGTGAATAAATTAAAAAAACCCCAACGAAACAAAGAAACCCAGTGGAAAAAAAAAAAACACACAAAAGCAACCCAAAACAGACAACAAAACAAATGACTCTGTATGGATATCATGGACCTTTTTAAACTTGATTGATTTTGGGAAGTCTTCAAACTGGTATGCTGGCAAGGGCATTGCACACAGGTGGAGATAATAGTGAAACAAAATTCAGTAGCTACTCATTTGCTGGATTTGGTCAGGAGAGATTTAAAGGACACTTCTGAGACCTTTTTTCTGATGTGGTGATTTTTAAAAATGTAAACAAGCTACAGGGCTTAATAATATACAACTGAGGATTATGTCCATTGTAATTTTTTTACATTACTTTTACTAAATGTATTATATTCAAAATACTTATTTCTGAGACAAAGTGGATGATACTAGTGGGCATCTTGCACCTGATTAAATGTTAAACATTTTCTTAATTTAGTGATGTGTTTAGGAGAATACTGTAACTTACTGAATATACAACAGTGATAACTGTGTTTACAATAATTTTAAAGTTCCTGCTGTTCAGTGGTAGCCAACTTGTTTGAGAATTGAAAGTTAGGCATACTGCAACTGGCAGTCTTGGAAAAATTAACTCAATGCTGCTACCACTAAATACTGTGGGATGGATACCGTGGGTTTAAATGGCAGCAGGATTGTATTCCAAGCCTCTGTCTTAAGTACTTATGACTAAAAGGCGACTTGCCTTGTGCTCATTTATGTATCCCTGTGTGTAGTACATCAGTTAGAAATCTGTTAATGATTGATTTGTAACATTAGGACCTTTATGGAGATCACAGTGGGGTTTTTGTTTGTTTTTGTTTGTGAGCAGACACTTAGACATTTTGGAATGTATAACATTGATCCTTGTGCTGGAATTGTTTACATGCAAAAATGTATTTATGATTTTTTGCAAACTGCAATGTGCAATTTTGTACATGTGTTTTAAACTACAGAGTTTATAAGGAAGATATTGTATGTACAGTACTTGAACATGAGTATTATTTCTTTGATATAAATATCTAGAGGAAAATTAAAATTGCTTTATATTCATATTTTTGGCTGTGTTTTTTTATTATTTCATCAAGAAATTTAATAGTCATCTTAAGGCATAGTGATTTGGGCTTTTTAAAAAGTACTTTCAAATCATGCTTGGTACAGTGCTTCCTTTGATTGTGTCAACATACTGAAGTGCAAGGAGGGATGAATTTCTTCTTGGAAAAATGCTGCTGTTTGGGATAACTTCCCTATATATATATATACACATATATATATTCCCTATATATATATGAGTGCAGTTGCAACTCAGAAATTAAACTTTTATAAAGAGCAAAAAAGGAGGAGAGACAGTCTAGCTCTGATGATATCAGATTTCAGGCCCTCGCTAAGAAAAGCTGTCTGGAGTCATCAGTGCTGTGGGATGGGTCTCCAGTTACCCGTGTCTTGCCTTCTGTGGTTCGACAGAGTGAGTGACGGTAAAACGTTTCTGCAAATGGAACTGCTCTGAACCACATCTGGAGTAAATCTGTTGAAATAATTATTTTTCTTTCCTATGGTCAATGTTCTTATGCACATGGATACATCTTGACGGGTTTCCAAAAGGAGAGCTACCCAATAAACATCCATACGTGCTGAAAACACTCCTGAAGCCCTAGCTGAAAGCTCCCGTGCTCTGGAAAGGTATCCCTGCCTTCCGGATACATCCTTTCAAGCCAGTGGCACTGGGCGGAGTGAGCGCCAAGCCCCACCAAGAATGCTCGGAGGGTGCCAAGTTGAAGTGAGAGCTGAGAAGCGCGGCAGTGCTGGTGGCAGTGGCTGTGCCTGCTCGCATGCCAGCATACAGCTGGACTCTGTCTTTTCTCTAGAGAGCGTGGGTTCTAGGTCTGGCACCGAAGAAACAGTAGAGGGAATGTTTTTTTCTGGTTTAAGATAACAAATGCGGATTTCAGAGACATGACAAAGCTGGGGGAGGGAATGGGAAGGAAGCTGTAAGCACACTGCTGTTGGAGCTGTTTTATGTTGGCACTTAGGTTTATGACCACCTAATCAGTTCGGTATAGGATTACTGTGACTTCTAAATGTGAACCGTGCCTCCTTCAGTGCTCTGGGAGTTGTTTAATGCGTCTTAATCTCCATGTTGTGCATGGCTTCAGGCTGTGTTTCACACATGCTAGTCAGACCATTCCTTGCAAATTTCCACTAAAGACAGATTTCTTCGTGGGGGAGTCTGTAACACTGTTGCAATAATATTCATGCTTTCCAAATTAATTGCAGAGGGGAAGTAGAACAACAAAATGATGTATGCCTTTAATGATTTGATAGGTGTTTGAGGGTACTGTTAAATTTCTGTGTCAACTTGAACTTAAGAGCATAGGAAAAGTGTTTTGAATATGTGGTGTAGGAACCAGTCTGCTTGTTCCCTTTAAGCTTTGAGTTCCTCTAGCTCTGAGTGCCTCAGAATGGTGCCTTCAGAAGTGCTCAGGAAGGAGATAGTTGAGACTGATTGTGCTTTTTATCCAGAAGGTATGGAATAAAAGTGGGTGCTTTGCACTGTTTGAATAACCTGCAGGATTGTGTTCAGGTTTTCTTTTTCCTTCTGAGAATGTCACTTTCTTCTTCCTCTCTGTCTTGTGGTTCCTTGTAAGAGTGAAACAAACATGGCCCTTGCACAGAACCACAGTTCTAATATAGAACAGCAACTCAAAATTTATTCCTGGGCCCTGCACATCTTCCAGACTAAGGAAGGCAAAGGCCGGTTGGTGCTCTTGCAGCCTATTATCTCTTTTCCTTCAGCCAGGGTGACTGAGGTTCTGGCACAGGCCATTCAGATAGATCTGGCAGCTGCATCAGTTGCCAGCAGTCAAATACCAGCTGACACACAAAAACTGTGACCTTCTCTCACTTGTCCTGGTGTGAGCTGCTTACTTTGTATTTCATCTATAGCTGGCTCCATTAAAGTAATTTCTAAGTTTTCCCTTTCTCTGGTGTGACATAGCAAAGTGGAAGATATGACATGCAAGTTGCATTGGGTTTCCCCCCACCAACTGTAAATTAGGTTAGGAAGTCTAAATTTTAAGATTTGGGCAGATGTTTCATCATCTGAGCCATTCTGCCAAATCTGAAATTCATGCCATTTTCATTCTTGCTACAACTCTCAAATGTCTGTCCCAGAAAGACCCGGCTGCAGGGCAGGTGGAGAATGAATGACTGGCGTAATGCATCATAATGGTTGAATTCTGGAGGGTGTCTCAAAGCTCATTATTCAGTTACCCAGACCAGGAGATGCAGGAGAAGACAAATAGGGCAGCCAGAGCATGTAATTTCTGACCATCACCTTGTAGCTTTTAGTAATCTTTGGAGGCACCTGGAGCTGTCCATTCTCTGAGCCATACTTTTGAGTTAAAAGGGCTCCTGCTCTGCTCTGACCTAGCAGCACCTCTGCACCTCTAGCCACAGCATCAGGTAACCTCTAACCCAGCAGCAGCTCTGAACACCACACTACCTGAGGTAGATGTGTCTGGGATCAAATGTTCATTCTTTGCTTATTTTCTTGGTCATTTTTTGTGTGCTTTTTTCCTTTAAATAAACAAGTTTTTTTCCTTTGGATCTGGTAGAACAGGTCCAGCTTCCATAGGGAGCAGGATATCAAACAGCTCAGTCATCCACGGCCCTGTTATAAATGACGTAGCCAAATGGATACCCAAAAGTGGATTTTATTGCACTACCAAAATCAGTCTTGGAAAGCGACAATCAAGAGAGACAGCGTCAAGCCCGGGGCCGGCGCTGGGTGAACCTTAGATTCGGACTCTATTGCCCCGAACCTGCCCCGTTCACAAATTTAGCTTCTGCAGGGTCTGTTTTATAGAGTTTTTGACTAAGGCAGGGTCTCTGTCACTTTTGCTCACTTCGCATATTCATGTAACTTCTTTTCTTGCTGCTGGTTTTATAAAACAGTTTTCCAAAACAGTTTTCCGGGCAGGGATGAATACTTGATTTATTTTACGGGAATCTGGCATTGGGGTGCACACCCTTGAGGACTCTGAGTGTATTTATCATACATGCATATCAGGTACTCATCACCGCGTGGTGAGACCCATCCCTGGAAAAGGCCCATCTCCAATCAAAGCCACCCTTTTCTACTGCAAATCTGATTCTTCCTTGCCCCAGCCACCCGTGTTTTTAAAATTGCAAATCAGTCTCTTCCCTGTAGCTGCTCGTGGTTTTACAATTTTTGGAATCCTTAATTTTTAAGCACAAATGATTTTATATCCTATATCTCAGCCCCAAGCTGTAGGACGCACCCGAAAGGAACATGAAATGGGGTTTTGGCTGCAACTATTATATCTGCTTGAGAGGCCTTAAGTAGATCTTACTCCAAAAGGTGGTTTCCAGCTATGCATGGCCTGTGCTCTACAGTGGAATAGCCATGTCCCTGTCTTACTCTGTTTGCCAGGTGCCCACCAAAGCTGCTCTATCACTTCCCCCCACAAATGGAGAGGGGAGAGAAAACATAAGGAAACGCTCAGGAGCCAGGATAAGTACTGAGAGAGTTCACTCATTGCTTGCCATCACGGGCAAAACAGATTTCACTTGGGTTGATTTTACTACCAGTCAAAATCAGAGCAAAATAATATGTAAAACAAATTCTAAAAACACCATCTCCCTACCCCTCCTACCTTCCCAGGCTAAACTTTATTCCCAATTCTCTACCTCCTCCCACAAGTGGTGCAGGGAGATGGGGAGTGGGGGTTACAGTGAGTTCATCACATGTTATTTCTGCCACTGCTTTCTCCACAAGGAGAAGAGTTCTTCCCCTACTCTACTGTGGGTCCTCAATAGGGTCACAAGTGCTACTAGAAACCTGCTCCAGCATGGGCTCTTCTCTCCATGGGTCTGCAGGTCCTGTCAGAACCCTGCTCCAGCAGGAGCCTCCCATGGGGTCACAGCCTCCTCTCAGGCACCCACTTGTTCCAGCATGGGGTATCTCAGTCCTGGCACCTGGAGCACCTCCTCCCTCACCTTCTCCTGGTGTCTGCAGAACATGTGAGAGGAACCCAATTGTTCCTCTCACATATTCTCACTCCTCTGTTCTCCGGTCACAGTTAATTCTTTGCAATAACTTTTCTTCCTGTTTCAAGATATTATCACAGAGTCATTACTACCATCTCTGAGTGGCTTGGCCTTGGCCACCAGTGGGTCCATCCTGGCACCCTCTGGCAGTGGCTCTGTCAGACATGGGAGGGGTTTCTGGTAGCTCCTCACAGAAGCCACCTCTGTAGTGCCCCCATTACCAGAACCTTGCCATATAAACCAAATACACTTTCCCAGTGCTCTGGAATTCCTGATGCTTATAGACCGATGCAAAGAGAACTTTTTCTTCCTTTCCTCCCTGTTTCCATCTTTTCTCTATGTCTGAGCTCTCCTTTGGTGCCTCCTACTCACTGCATTTCTCTAACCCTGACACTGTGTCTCCATCTGCTCCCTCAGGCTGCAGCTGGCAGCCTTCCCAGCTCCCCTCCCTCTCTCTGTGCCTTCCCTGCCCAGGTGTGTGTAGGCACTTTGCTGTGCAGCAAACTGAATTTACCCTCCTGAACAGAGGATGGAGAGAGTGCATACCATGTTATTCTCCACAGTTTTACCTGTCAATGTACAGAAGCAGAGGATCTCAGTCAGTGAACTAACAAACTGATCAACAAACACAGCTGTAGAAAGGAGGGAACCTTTGCCTAAGGTGAGTGTCATGAGCTTGCGTGTTCAGCGCAGCCTTGCTTCCCTGAACTAGGCAGGGCTAGGGGTAAAGCCACAGCAAGGCCACAATGTGGCCTTAAAAATTGTGTGGTCTTTGTGGATTTGCCCCTTGGTTTTAAGGAGGTCTTGGATCTCCCTTCTTTTTGGGTTCTGTGTTTAGCAGGCGTAAATTGGGGAGAAAATGAAGGAAAATCCCAGACAGAAAATTACACAAAATTGAGACTAATGTGAATATTTTGGGGCAAAGCATGGGGAGACTTGTTGCTATTCTCCAAAACACGCTTTAGAAAATCCAAAACTTGAAGGCAATTAAGAAAGCACAGCAGAGGTGCCAGATTACCTCTGATGTTTTGCCACAGGCCAAGGCTCTCCCGAATTTGCAGTTCAGATTAAGTAGGAGCTGACTGGGAAGGAATGTATTCCAGCACTTTTCTCTCATTGCTGTAACCTTTTGAGGAGCGATGGAGATTTAACTCCACGTGCTGACCAGCTTGGTTGATCTCAGGAAATTAACAACTCTCCCTTTTCACCTTTAATGTCTCAGTCATAGTGCAGCTGTGGGTGTTGGACAAAATGATTTCTTAATGACTATTCTGAAGTCTGTTTCCAGGCCACCTAAGAGCACACACTGTGGGTAAAGACAAACCTAGCTAAAACCAGCGGTACAAATGACTGGACATTTCATTATGCCACTGATCATCTTGAATCCCCAAAATCCCCCTTGGATTACCTCTTGCCTTTCTGAAGGTGCTGGAATCTCACTGGTTACAGATTCTGGGGATTTTAAGGGACATTTTTGCCCATGGGCTGCAGTTTGGGAACAGCCGTGTGGGCTTTCCTGTGCCTGTGCAGCTGTGGCTCTGACAGCATGACTCACAACAAGCTTTTCCCAGTGCCTTACCAGTTAGTTCTTTCAGTTTCTTTAAATGAGACATGGGGCAAATGTGACTCATTGTCATTTCTGGAAATGACAGAATGCAAAGTGGGGCCCAGGGGAGTGTCTGCCTAGTGCCGTGCAGCTGAGATCAATGGGCAATTGCCTCCTGACCTCACTCCCTTTCCCTTCTACTTTCAAAATTAGCATTGCTGCTTGAGTTTTGACACCCAGCACCAGGAGAGACTTTCTGTTTTTCTCTGTTGACTTTGTGTGAAGTGAATATTCCGACTAGAAAGAAAGAGAAGTTGCTTGAATGGAAGAACTTGTCTAATTTTATGCTGGTGTTTCTTTATTAGAACCACATACTTTGATTCCTCTCTGCACACACCAGCCTTGCAAGAAGCTCCAGGAAGGAAATCCCTCCTCCCTGGATAGATCCGTGGGTGCTAGAGCTGGTCACTGTGGTGCTGGCAGCTGGGCTAGTGGATCATATGTACAATTTTGTACTGTTTTTGACTGCTCCATGTCACTGCAGCAGCAGCATCTCCCTGGAGGGGGCATCCCACAGCAGAATGTGTCTGTCTGGCTTGCAACTGGTGCAACAGCTGCAGACTGACCTTTTGGTGTGTGGCTCTTGCCTGGTACCTCCCAAATTAAAACCATGTGGGCCATCTGCAAAGCTGCTACTTCACTCCAGCAGTCCTCATGATCTACATTAGCACTGGTGTTAGTCTTGCCTAAACTTCAGATGCAGAACGGGCCATCTTTGCTATCAGGACACACAGAGAGCACTTTAGGGGTCTTTGCCCCATTGCTGTGTAACACAAAGGGTCTGGCAGCACTTTGGAGCTTTTTGGGCTGTGAACTTAGGAGAGGTGAAAAAAATGAAAGAAGTGAAGACAACACAACACAACAGGAAAGTTCATTTTATTCTTGCTCCTTAAGGTCTAAGCCAGGGCTTTCACAGGGGAGTATGTGGTACCTAGCCTAACTGGGCACACCACTGAGAGAATCACTGGAAAGATGAACCTGCATCTGCCTTAACTGGAAAATTTTGCCTAGACGAGGAAACCGAGGTGGCCTTTTAGGTTGTTTCATGCACAGCACTCCCCATGGTCACAACTAATAATTTTAGGTAGCTTGCATGTCTTTATAGGAGCACAGCCCAACAGAAAAAGACTACACACATAATTAAATGTAGTCCTCCCAAGTGACTGCTGTGCTTGCAAGGCACCTGCAGGTGGGTGAAAAAAAAAGAAACTTCAAGTCTCTACACATCTGGGCTTGCAGCAGACTGTAGTCACTGCAAAATTAGACACAGGAGCTTAGCATTTAGAGAGGTTCACAAAAAGCAGGTGTGGTATCTGCCCCCTCTCTTCATCTCCTGGTCCTTACTGGTGAGCTGGGCATGGCTGGTACACCCCCCAGCAAGGACACACTTTTTAAAAACTGTAGGTGGGTTTGGCAGCCTGGACATCTCTGATCTGCATGTTTGCCAGTTCCAGAGAAAGAGGACACAAAGGACAGCAGTACACACAAGGCTGTGTCCTTGTGACTTGGTCATCTCAGGGTGTGGGTGGAGTAAGCACAATGTTCAAGGCCCTGAAGTGAGAACCTGGGCAAACAGGAGTGAGGTAGTGTCTGAGACCACAGAGCAAATATTTGCCTGCAATGCACTAAGGCAGATAACTGAAAGGCAGCCAACAAAGGGTGGAGGAGTCTGGTGGAGACAAGGCCCTGCTTGTTTGCTCAGCAGTGCAAAGGACATAATGCAAAATCAGGGCCATTCAGGCCTCTTAAGAAGTTATAAAGGTGAAAAACAAGAGGGGGCCTGTTACAGCCACTCTGCACGTGCCTGAATGCCCTCTGAGCGCTGGTAGCTCACCTGCCTCTCATCTACTGCCTTGTACCTCTGAGAAGTGGCTTTCCAGGCAGGGACAGGGAGGTTAAAGGCTCTCCTGTGCTGTCTCTCTTGCTCCAATCTGCAGGAGCTGAGCTTTGGCTGGGGAGATTGTGGTGGGGGACAAACAGCTGGCACCAGCTCCTGATCCCATCTTGAACCTCCAGACCTCATAGTTTGCATGGTCAAACAAACTGCACTTACCTCCTGCTGGATCTGTGGAATTAGGTTTTTCAGGGTCCACTCAGTTGGGAACCTTCGTTACCTGGTAAGGATGCAAGAGCAAGATGCAAGAGTAGATCATGCACTTCCCACCAAAGGCAGAATTAGAGTCCCTTACGTTCAAAGTATCAGATTTTAAAACACAGAAAATATTTTTTGTGATGCTTTATTCTTAGCAATAGCAAAACTCAGGCTCTGTCTGGGCCAGATGTTTGGGTTGGTGCCAAATTTATGACATATTTTTTTTGTACCTGGTTTAGCTGTTTACAAAAGCTATATGTCTTGCATTCTCAGACAGATTTGGTAGCACAGGGGAGGCTTCATCCTGGTGGTAACAGCTGCGTTGGCCCCAAAAGTGGAGTTTTGCTGTAACTGTGTCTTCCACAGCATCACTGGAGCAAGAAGCCCTGGCTCCCGGCAAGGCAGAGATCACAGGTGTGTCCCCTTTCACCCCACTGCCCCTCTCCCAGACAACTTTGGATGGTTTCTGTTCAGGTTTCTTTCACTCATCTTTTTGCTGTAAAAATCCTTGTTGAGTCAGATATCATCTCACCTTCATGTTCAGAGGTGAAACACTGCTCATGTACTGCTCTACCCTTCTAGTGAAGCCTCCTGGCTTCTTTGGAAATGAAGAGGTGTTGGATGATACACTCCAACAGCTGAAAAGAAAGGGGAATGCTCATTTATGTTCCTGAGGAATGGTTCACCTTCCATCCCTGGACTGAATAACATTTTCCTCCTTCAGTAACTGTTGTGGGCAGGGGAAGACCACAGGGTAGGTAGCCCAAGTGAAGGGGCCAGCCACCATGACCTGCCCTCTGTGTTGTTGCCCTTCTCCCCATCTCTGGGCTTCATGTTGGGGCTGTGCCCCCAGGGGAAAAACATGCCCCTCAAAAGCATCTACCTCACACCCATCCAAGAGAAATCTGAGAAGGAAGAGCTGATGGTATTGTGGGAATGAAGACTGCTTTCTCAACCAATTAGTGCTTCTTACAGGATTGTTTTGCACTCTCTTGTCCCAAAACTGTTGCAAGCAGGAAAGATGTTACCAGGTTCTGCAAAGCTTGTTCAAGGCTGCTGAGACTGTGGAGCCATTTGACACAGTTGTCTGGCTGACAGCAGCAGACACCTTGGAAAAGAGTATGGCACGATAAAAGATCTCCCTCCATCTACTGCTGACAAGCATTTGGGAACTTTTGGAAGGAAAAGTTGTTTTGGTGTTTCCGTATTTATCAGTTCTTACGGAATTAGTGCCACACATTTGTTTAGAAGATTAAATTACCTTCCTTACCTCTCTCATAATTCTCAACCTTTTATTTTGTTTTCTAACCACTGCTGAGCACACCAAAACATAGCAGCTCTTGGGTCTCTTTCTGAGTGGCAACAGCTGATATAGAGTTCACCAGTCAGCACCCATGGAAAGGATTGCTGTTGCCCCATGCCCACTATCTTATATTCATCAGAGCTGCATTTCATCTGCTAATTCATTGCCCGAATACTCTGACATTGTGGGCACATTCTGATGTTGTTAAGTAGAGAGACACAGCTTGTTAGACTCCTGTCTTCCAGGTAAACTTTGGAAATATGAGTAAAGAGAGCAAGATCCCTGAGCTTGCAAAGAGTCTGAAATAAGAGTGTAAAGGTATAACTTACCCTGTCCTCTCACTATTACAACTTGTCAGAAACACAGAGATGAAAAATTGATATTCAGAGATCTACCAATGCACTCTTGAGTTGTTTTTCTTTTGGGTCAGCCTTTGGATCTGGTTATGCTTTTGGAAAGTCTAAGGCTGCTCCAAATGCTGGATTGCACTTCAGCATGCAGTGTTGTTGCTGGGGAGCGGTGACTTTCCTGATAGCAGATGGAGCACACATGTGATACTCTGTACACTATGTATCATCTATTTACATCTTTTTTTACATTAGCAACAGATGGCTTGGCATAATTATATTTTTTAAATTAGTGGGAATATGTATCTAAAACTTCACACATTTTCTAGAGCCTGTGGTTTTTACTTTTGTAGCACCACTGCTGAGGTCTTAAGAGGAAGGACCTCCCTTGTCCTTCCATCACCTTCTGTGAAGAGATGTCACACTAATCATGCAGGTAGATACAGTAGAGCAGTAAGCAAGCAGAAACTCCCCCAGTCATGCAAAGGGGAGAGGAAAAGGCAGCTTGGAAGGAGGCAAGACAAAAGGGAGAAGAAACAGACTTATGGGCAGCAGTAGGAGGGAAGGGGAAAAAGAGATGCACTAGGGCTGACAAACCATGCCTTTAAAAGCTAATTGAACTCAAGTCCTACAAAAGCATAACCTTGCTTTAGAAATGTAAAACCTAGCAAAACATGAGTTCAGCAGTTAGTTTCTTCATGTTCCTTTTTTGGCATATAAGGCTGTAAGCATGGGGTTCCTGATACTGATTTTTTCTCAGGAAATATGAGATTTGTTGTGAAGAAGGGCTAATGTAAACCAGGACTTTTCCATGCTCATGTGACTCTCAAAGCTGGGGCTCTAAGCAGGATGTCAGGTTGGTTTGGTTTAGCAGTTCTGATGCTGTCAGAAGAGAAGAAGAGGCATTTGTTAACACTATGGGATGAGGATAGACCACAAGCAGCCAAGATACTGAAATCCCTTGGTCAGACTACATTTGCCCAGAAAGTAAAAGGTCTTTGAACAACGAGGAATGAAATACATCCTCAAAATTGCCAAATGAATCATCATCCTTGTGCACAGTGTCAAACCTTGTGCACTAGCCACGTGCAAAGCTGCTGCCCTTTGTTCCGAAGAGACTGGGGCCTACTTGGAGTGGGCTTTCAGAGAAGGGCAGGAGAATGCGATTGGGACACGGGGGTTTAATCTGCATTCCTTACCCCAAAAGGCCGTATCAGAGGGAGTCATCTGTGGGGGAGTGCATCTCTCCACAACCTCATTATTGCCACAGTACTGTCCATAGGCAAGTACGTGATTTTTCTGGTGCCAACCAGAAGCAGACTACAGCTTTGGGTGGAAAATATTTTTGATTGCAATTGTTCCTGTGAAACATCTCTCAGGAAATGGCCCATGGGCAACACCAAGATCTGCAGACAGAGGTCTGGGCAAAGGCTTTGGTACCCCTTGGTGGCCAATGACTAGTGTGCTCTGTGTTTGTAAGTAGGTCTTTTCCAGCTCAGGCCTGTACACCTGCTGTCTGAGATGTCATTCTTTTGTTAGATTACTTTGACCCATGGACCTTTGCTGCAGTATATCAGATGATGTGCCTACTCGTTCTTGCTTGGTGTTTCTCAGCAAGCAAACATGGTATGGTGGGTGGATGCAAAGCTAGTTTACATTTTCACGCTACTTTTACTCCTCTGTAAATCCTACTCAGTAATGACTAATCCCCAAGTTGATTCTCTTTTCCCATTTGGATTATTTAATTTTCTCTAAATTTTGGTACTTGATAAAATTTAACCCTTTAGGGTCTTTCTGTTGTGATTTTTCACATGCTATGTGGAGAAGTGGCTTGCTCTAAGGCAGTACCCCAGTGGAGATTAAAGAACATATCCCTTCCAAGAAAGCATAAATACTTAAGGAAAATGTACAGCAAGTGCAGATTGAAAAAGAAACTATGGCAGATACCTACAAGGAGTCAGGTGAGACATCTGTGTAAAGGGGTACTATCCAGAGGAGCCCACCTGTCCTGGGTCTATTTCTGAATCTTCCACAGCTTGGGCGATGCAGTCTCTACTTACCTGCCACCATCTTTATTAAGATCAACACTACTCAGGAGTCACTGGGTAGCGATTGGCTGAAGCAAACCAAGAACACAAGAACAGAAGCAAGCTCATGTTAAGCTCCTCTGAAAATGATTGTGCAACCAATTCATTCCTGCTGGGCTCTGGTCACTTTATCTGCAGCAGCTCAAAGAAGCAACAGACATCCTGAGGAGCCAGGTGGTCCTCAAAAAAGTTGGAAAGCCCTGCAGCAACATGAAGGGGCACAGTGTGAGGACAACCCCATCAACCCCCTGGGGTGGAGGGCTAGCTGCCACCTCTAGCTCAGTCCTGGCCCCAGGGACTGGCTTTCCTCTCCAGTGTACAGTGAAGCTGCCCTGCAGTGCTGAGGGAACAGTGGGGCACATCTCGCTTTGCTGCAGCTCCCCTTCATTGGCTTACTGATGCTGAGGGCCAATGTCCAGCCTGCAGCTTCATCCTGGCCTTGCTGTCTGCCTCTCTCACACTCCTCATGGGATCATTATGGGCCTCTGCTAGGATCTGATCTGACTACCCCTCCTACCTTACTGGAGGCTGTTGTTTAGGGATTTCCTGGCCAGCTAGTGGTCCCCTGACTCACTCTCTCTTTCAAAGGGTAAAGATCTGCTTACTTCCTTCTTCCATTCCTGGCAATGAGACATCAGCAATCACGGATTATGAGATGTTTCAGCTATCCCCTACACCCCTTTGCCCCAGATCCACCACAGCATCTGCCCCTGTGAGTCACTTTGAGGCAGTCCCTGAGGGTGGTAGCCCACAGTAGAACAGGAGATAGGACAGGAGAAGTTCTGCTGGGGCTGAGGCATTGTGGCTAATTTTCCTGCTGATCTAACATATAAAAAATTATTATCAAGAGCCTGTTTCTTCCAAGGAAGATATATCAAAAGTGAAAATCTGAACCCAGGGAAGGGTTTGCCCAGCAGCTCAGAATGGGAAATTCATGGGATTTCCAGAGAAGCGGCTTTGTTGGCACTGAGTTTTAAAACCACCACTCCTTGTGGTTTTAATCAAGTGTCTTACACAGTTGATTTCTTTCCTAGGGTTCTTGCAGTTGCAATATCATTACTGAGTTTTCTCTTCTTCTTTTCATATTGAGACAACCTTTGCTTGTGGGAGCTGTGAAAGAAACCATGAGAACAAGAACCCCAGGGGCTCAAAATACCTACATGTAAATAAAGGTTAGCACCACAGAGATTATTTTCAAAGTAATGCTTGGTTTTTCATCAAGAAAGGACTTGTACTTGACAACCTCAGTGACAGAGAAAACCAGTCTCTCCAGATGTGACTGAAAATGAATGCAACAGCTCCTTAGTATGTGGGCTCTTCTCCAGCCTCCCAGCCACAAACACAGCCTGCCCAACTAGGAGGTTTGTATGTTTCTTCTGGTGCTTCACTGTCTACTTGCAGCTACCAAAGTAGGAGGCAATACTACGGGAAGTTATAGGTGTAAAGGAAAAGTCTGCTGGACTTCAGGTCCTGCACCCTTATTTGGAAAAGGCAACAGACCCAGGATGCCTAGCTCCTTGCATGGACAAGAGGCACAACCACAGAGCTGTACTCTACTGTCTTCTTCAGGTTGCTGCATGAGGAATTCAGCCCTTTAACATCTACCTTCCTTTCTGATGCATGGCCTGTGAGATACAAGAGCATTAACGGCTTGGCTGGAAGGGACATTCAAGGGTAAGGTGTGAACTGTTGCAGTATATAAGCAAATGATTAATCATAATTTGTTTTGTGATCTTCATTTTGGTCCTTACAGAGAACAGTAAGTAAGTAGGAGGGGAATGAACAAAACAGCTAAATCCTGCAAGGAAAAGAGAAATGAAACTAGAGCAGCTTCAGGTCAGATTGCTTGGTTGCTGAAGACCATAGGTGGGGTGAAAACATAAACTGTCATAAACTAGCAAAGCGATGAGGCATATTTTGGGTCAATCTGCTGATTAAACTGATCACCAGGACCCTCCTTAGAGCCCACACATAATAGCAATCACATCAGACAGCACCAAGCCCTGGCAACTAGATGGTGACGATGCTCTGGAGAGCAAGGACACATCCCATGGAATGATGAGAAGCCTATATCTGAAAAAGATGGTTTACTCAGTAGTACTTGACTGCTCTGTACAAAGTGTGGATTTTTTCAGGTTTTGCTGGATCCCCATTTTGGTAAAAGAAGAAATGACTTTCCAGAACGAAGGCAAAAGGGGGAAGGGGTAGAAAACAATTCTTGACTGTGAAGCACAGCATATGCTAGTGTGAAGCTGAACAGCTTTCCATGAAACATATTCTAGCCAAGCTATTACTAATACCTGATACACCCATGGTTCCCCATTAGTTACCTGCCAGCAATGAGCAATGGACTCAATATTATCAATTATGTTCCTTTCCCCTCTCCTCTCCCACCAATTAATCATCTGTTAATCATGAGAAACAGTCCTCTACTTGGAAAATATTGGACAAACAAGGAGTTTTGCCAATAAAATGGAATATTATAGTAAATAATCATTAAGGTGTCCTGAAATAAGGTGTAGCCATATTGTTATGCCACGGATTTTAAACACTGCTATTTAGCAAAATTCCTGGGGAAAGGTAAGCTGGTCAGGTCTGCCAGCCGCTGCATACAGGTATTGTGTGCCAGAAACAACATGAGCAAGAAAGACTTGGTCAGATCAAGCTTCTTTGGTCTCACATCTGTTAAAGCCCAGAGCTGCCTTGAAAGCAGTCACCTTTTCATTGTCCTGCCCTTTCTCCAGGCAGGACTAGCTGTGCAGAAAACAGTCCCTACAGGGGTTGGCCTGCCTTCAGAGGCCTCCCAGGAGAGGTTCCACAACACAAAATCCCCTCCCCATTCACTTTGGCAAGTTTGTTCTAGTCTAAGTCTCATTTGCTGTCACTCAAGCTCCAGCCATATGTGTTTCTCCTAATACAGGAAATACCTAATACAGGAAATACAATCCTATTTTAACATAAATAAAGACTCCTATCTTCCTCAGTCTATCCTGTAGTCAAAATACCTTCAACCTTTATTTCTGGATTTATTTTATACTCTTGTCAATTTTTGTTCCTTCTATCCAGCATTAGCATAAAAGAAGAGAGACAAGATATTCAGATGTCCTCATACAAGGTCATACATTACAAATAAGAGTACATTATGCAGTTAGAAATTTGCTTTAGGAGGACCCTTTTTGTTACCCTCCAACTTGCCACACCCTTGGATTTCACTTATTCAGTATAGCAGCCCTAACATTTGACATGAAGGTTGCGATAGAAATCCCCATGGGAAGATCTGAGATTACTCAGCCACAAACAGAATGTACCTGTGATAGACTTTTATATGGATGCCAAGGCGACAAACATCTCACATGGTAGCATGGTAGAGAGCAGGGGCATACCAACAGACTGAATCCAAGCTGTAGAATACTAAATTTAACTCTAAACTACTGCTCTTTTTTCCTGATTTTGCAGTATTAATTATTTATTATTTGGATAGGCTTCTCATGCCCTGAATGAAAAAAATCCCCAACTTAACAGAAAGCACCTCTACTTACCACAGTGTCTAATGATGTGCTGTCCACATGAGAGCAGGATGTCAAGACCCCCCTCTGCTCTAAACCTCTATAGGTCCATAAGCTGGGTGAATCAGACTGAATGAAATTCAACAGCTTCCTCTTCAGTTTAAAAACATATTATACACAACAGGGAAGAAGGCAACCTACTAGGACATACCATTTCACAGAAACAGGGATATTAAGACTTACTGCTCTGTCTCCATGGAAGAAATGCCCATGGGAACTTCCAGTATGGGTGACTAACAGGCAGTTTTCTGTTTGGCTGACAGCTGGAAGTGGAAAATCTACCCAAAACTGCAATAGTACAACAAACCTCCTAAAAAAATCCATGTCCTTTGGCACCATTGTCTGAGGAACTTCCAAGTGTTTAGCTGAGCTTTCCATGGCAAGCATATGGGCATCAGGTGTATGGACAAGTGCAGCATCTACTCATCAAACTTTCAACCTGATTTAATAGCATCTTACCAATTATGCAATTACACATTTTTCCATAAACACTAGAACTGTGTATCAAAGCAGGCTACAAAGTTAACAAAAGACCTGGCCCAACTTGACACTAGACTTCCCAGGTATGATTTGTTAGACATCTCTTAGCAGAATCAATCATGTCTTTCTGATGTCCAGGGCCTTTTCATGACATGAATTAAGAAAAGCCTGGGACTGCAGCACAGACAAGTCACATCCAGTTCTGCCAAGCCCAATCTTCATCCTTCCTGTAAACTTACAGAGACTATTTTCTGTTTGCTTGCATTCTCATGGGCCTGGCTTTATGCTTTTGTTTACTTGAGGATTATTACGTGAAGGTGCTAACTGATCATCTGTACTGGTTTATCAGCCTGAAAGCTTAGTGCTCATGGATCTGATGGAACTGGTTGGATTGCTTAGGGAAGGACATCTGATGTACAACACGCTTTTGGGACTAAGATCTTAGAAATTTTGTAATCATTATTATGGCAATCACAAAGATGAAAAACACTGAGTTATCTCTAAACATCCTGACCACAGACACCATGGCAAAAATAGATCACAACTGCAGAAAAGTTACTGCCTGTAGAATCCTAGGAGACAAGAGAGCTAATGTATCTGTCTCAAACACCGATAGCCAGATCGCTGTGGAGCCAGCCATGGACTGGTGGTGATAACAGCCAAGAATTGTTGGTAATAAACTGAGAAGGAACAGGATATGGCTGGAGAAGAGGCCGTAAGGAAGTAGGGCAGCACATTTCTGGGACAAATGTCCTTGTTCTGGCTCCTGGAGAAGATAGCACAAGTGGAGGGATGAGGCTGGGAAGTGGACATGGACTATAAGAGGGGATCGAGACCACCCAAGATCCCCAAAGCCTTCTGACCCATTTCCAGAAAGGTCTAGAGGAATGGACTGCACAGGATTACTAATTTGCATAGAAAGTGAGAAACTCATCTCCAAGATGGGGAGATTTATTTATAAAAGGTGTTCCAACCAAGCCCATGTGTGTGGGCATCCCCAGGACACCGCAGCTGGTTTGATGCAGGAGCTAGGACTGGTGATCTCCCTTTCTCTCTCTCCTTCTTTCTCTCTTCTCCTCTTTAATTAATTTCTGTCTTTCTCTCTCCCGTTTCACCCTACCCCTCTGTTCAAAACCTACTGCCATGTGTTTGTAGAGATCAGGTCCTAACTTATACCAATTTCCACGCCAAGTAATTTACTATTAGAACTTTGTGAGTTTTTGTGGACCCTCTGACTTTTGTCATTCCTTTTGACCATGAGCACTGACAAATCTTGAATACCCCCTTACTCTCAAGGGTTGGACGCCACACTTACAACTTTAAAGTATGGAAGTGGAAAAAGGGGAAATAAAACAATAATGCATCCAGATAGTCAATAAAATAAAATAATTCAAGAAAATCTCTTTAACAGCAATTTATTATCATTAAAAGTAACAACAAGTAGTTTTAAATTCTTTTGTCTTAAAAATCTAATGTAACATACTGCTACAGTTTTATGAACCTCACAGCAAAATTGTATCCCCAAACCACACTGTTGTGCCTGATCCTCACAGACATCAATGGTGTGGAACACACGAACAGCACAGAAATGGATCGCTCTATACAGCGATGATCATTAGGCCTCAAGATGCTACAAGTTATTTTGTAAGAGCTATTAAGTATAATTTTTGTTTTCCTCTTTGTTAATATTGCTAGAACAATCAAATATTTCACACAACTTTTGGTGCTCCTGTGATCTTTTAAGAACTGTGTTTTATCCCCACACATCTTCCTGCTATAGTTTTCCTTTTTTAAATTTTTCCCCCTGAGTGACATGCCTGCCCTGTCTCAGGAGACAAAACCACAGTGACATTTGCAGTCACTCTGCACACAGCATCATATTTCTTTCACATTCTGAAGCCAGTTCAGCCCTAACTCTTACCTTTCATATTGCTGCCAGAACAACTTGGCAGCACACAGTTCAGGAATACTACATGCTCATATTTTTATCTCCAGCTTCTTGGGAGTTCTAGAGCTTAGGTTAAGCTCAAGATAAGTACCCAAGATATCCAACTTGCAGCTATTTCAGATTTGTGGAAAGGAGCAGTGGCCAGACATTGCAGGACAGATGCATCTTCACATTACACAAAAAGGCCTGAACAAGTCATAATACTGTTTATCATCTGCTTGCAGGACAAAAAAGAATATCCACAAGCAAGCACGCTTATCGCTGAAAAGAACAGTCCTAATTCTGACAAGCATTTAATGTGTTGAATTTAAGATTACAATGTTACTCAAATGTAAGCAGAAGCCTCTGAGTGAAACCCTTCCGGCTATCAAAAATGTACTGAAGAAAAAGAACATAGGGAAACTTAATATAGTCTCTCAGATGTGATTTGTGTGATTTCAGATACACAGGATCCTCTGTGGGGGGATCCCTATGTGGGATAGGGAATTTCCACATGAACTTCACAGTGGCACATGGAATTGAGAAATTCAAAGAAAACCAATCAGTAAGAAGCTTCATGTGCATCTATATCCACTCTAGATTTAGAGTCATGGGAAAATTATAATCATAGGCTAAAAGTATGGATGAGGTACTAGATCAACAGAATCCATGAACAAACTCCAATCACTCTACAAGAGCAGTTCACACTCTTCTCTAAGCAGACCTACAACTCAAACTCCAGGAGAAAAGAGGGTGTTAAATTTACTCAATCAAAAAAGAACTTTTGGGTTTTGTTTTCAGCTAAGTATCTTGGGAAAGAAAACCCCAAAACCAAAAACAATATTTAGAGCAAAACTGTGAAATCCTGTCTTACATAACATCCTAAACTACTATCTTGCTTTGTAAATGCATCTAACAGCTTATGAATATCTCACCCTCACTCAATAATACCTTAAAGAGTTTTAACTGAGGTAGCCACTAAAATGTCACCATACATTGGCAATGCCAACACAATGGGAAAAGCTCAACCAAGATGCTCAAGAAAAGTAAGTTAGCATTTGCTTCCAAAAAATGTCATTTTCTCTCTAGCCCTCTTCCTCCAAACCTTTCTTCACTTCCCTTTTCTCTTCTTGCCCATCTCTAACAAACAGCAACGAAGAAAAGCTTAGCTTTCCAGTTCATTTGTAAAATGTCCTTGGATTTCCAAAACTAAATTTTCAAATGAAGAATTGATGAATTTAGTTTTAAATGAATGTCATTTAGAACACTGACACTGAAGGACAATCTGCACCCTCAATGACTGACACCTGAGGTTTCAGCTCTATCATCTTCCTGCACATGCCTAAGTGCTAGAAGCTGTGGAAAGACACCTGCAAGGGGAAAACACAGAAGCGGTGAAAAGGTCCCTTTCATAGTAAGTCTCACCTATATATGTAAACACACAAAGAATCACCTATTAATTCACTGTCTTTCAAGTACTCAGGAAGTTAAATTGCAATTATCATTCCTCTAGCTAAAAAGTACAATGATCTGTCATATCCTGGACCTTTATAATGAAAGCATTTTCAAATTACTTGTCTATCTATGATAGCCTATGCTCCAATTCAACATGAAAAAGAATCAGCTTTAAGGATAATTAATACCCTGGTATTTCTGAAAACACTTTCAATAGTTTTTGTGGTCCCTTATCACAGACTATTTTCAAGGTAATTCAGAACCTCTTCTATTGATATCCAAATCAAACAACCAATCAGACAAGAAAACTCCAACTGAAAATCACCCCAATATCTATGTTTAGTACACACATATTGTAGAATGTACATTAGGGTAAACACCTACACTGTACACATACAAGTACATGTACATGTGGTGTAAACATCCAGTTACGACTTCTTTTTTTCAACCACTGTTTGGAATTTGAGTGTCCTTTCCAACTGGCCAAATGTTTTAATGCATCTAGAGAAATGCAAAGTTGCATTTCAGACATATTGCATTGACCCAAAGCAGCACAAAACGTCTGCTTCAAAGATACATACTTGTCAAATAAAATAGTCTGAAAAGAAAAATCATGCTCTCACTTAAAAAAATAGAGCCCTAACAAGCGTGATGTGCATAATACTGGTTTCTCAACATAGAGCAGATACTGTGTGTATATTCCCAAATACAAAAATAAAATGGTACAAATTGCATGCAACTGTACATAGTGTAGTTCAAGCAATACCAAGGTATTATCCTTACTTTTCTGAAGCATGTGGACAACAGCAAACTGCAGGGTGATAATTCTAATGCGGTCCTTGGGTTTCTTCTTCCACAGAGACAAACATAGCTAACTTTATTTCAAAAATCTGAAGCCCACAACAGAAAGATATCAAACAATTTAGCTTTATGATAACTGCACTGTGAAGAATTTCTGAATTTTCTTACACATATAGATTACGCAAATGGGCTTATTGTTTGAAGTACTTTGCTAGAACTCCTTTTTCACAAACCACAACACACCAAAAGAGTGTTTCCTGCTTTCATTACACAGTTATTCATCAGGTGGAAGTAGATGGAGGTGGTTTATTACAACATTATAAAACTAACCTCATCCTTATGAAGCATATGTAATGCATGAATTAAAGATTCCAGTTAAGCATCACCATATACTAACCCTTTGTGTTTGTATAACATAACCAGCTAAGAAATTGATACTACTGAAATCATACACAGGCACCTTGCTATATCATACTTACATTATAGTTTTCTTTTTAAAACATTCCACAACTGACTCTGCTTTTAGGTCACTTTTGTCCACTTCATCTATTTAGACGCTGTGTTACCACTTCTCTGTACATGATAGAGATATATATCAGCAGAAGAAAAATGACAAAGAAATCATCTAAGAACCCCAGAATTCCAAACAGAGCTTCAGGAAGAAAATCCAGAGGTGAAGCCAGGTACAGCAAGGCTCCAATCAAGCAGAGGAATATTCTGATGCGAAACATCCAGAAGAGGCCCCCTACAGAAAACATCTCCCTGAAAGCATGTCGCAATAAAGTGGGGAGATCCATAATTCTTTCCATAATCTATAACGAAAGAACCCAAAATTAGTATTTTGCTTTAGCAACTCATCCATACTAAACTTAAGTTTCTACTACTACATTACATGTTAGAATCTGTTAATTTATAGGAACTAAAAAAAAAAAATCCAGTAACAGTTAATGAGTTTAGTTTCACCAGGTAGAAAGTCAGATTGAGAATATGTATGTTTTCAAGAAACAGTCAAACTGTGTTATTCTACAATGAAAAGCATACACTTAATATACGTCACTACAAAATATACTGGCATCTATTATGAAGGAAAAGCAATGAATACTAGAGGAAAACAAATGACTGGGAAAGTGAAAAACACCAAACAGGGTAACTGGGGTGAAATATTGATCAGAATGCAAGACAAACTAGGGTTGCAAGAAAAAACCTAACAGGTAAAGTAAAATAGGTTACAGTTTTTCAGAAACCACAACACCCCCTCTCCTGGTGTATAACCAGTGATTCACACAAGTTTCCAAAGGATAGATGAAGCTTCAAAGTAAACTAAAAAACCTTTAAATGAATCCATTTCTGGCTCCTTTCCATTTTGCTACTATGATTCTCCCAGCTCAGCAAGAGACCAAATAGGGAGGGGTGAACTTTATAACTTTTTTTATAGTGGTTGCCTTCTACAGTACACAGTTTCTACACAGAGCCATTAAACTCCATTAAAATGAGTTATTGCCATGGCTGAAAAAAAGTTTTTGAGAAAGAAATTTTTTATGTGGGAACACAGTGCATAAATCAAAGACAATTTATCTAGTCCAATTAGGGCTTTAGTGCAGATTTCTGGCATGACCTCAGACAGGTTACTGGGGACTAGACACAGCTCACAGAGAGGTCTAATGGAGCCTGAAAAGTGGTTTCAATCTCTTCTGGACAAACCCCATACATTTTGTGGTTTAGAAAAATACCCCTCCCTCTTCTGTCTCTTTGTACTGTATACTTCTCTTGCTAATGTCTTCTTGCTATATCCAAATCCCATCACAAATGAAGACAAGCAGGGAGGTTACTAGGACACGCACACAGGAGACAGGCTCACAAGGATGACTTTCTAACATTTGCAGAACTTTGACCACCCCTCTTAGCTATTTACAGAAAAAAAAATCTGTTTTTCTTCACTCAAAGAGAAGAATGAAGACTGTTAATACAATCTGGGGAAAAAATTTAAAAATCAAGACAGCAAAGAGCTGTCTGAGGAGAAAGGCACAGAGTAGAACTTCAGATTCTTCAAATCAATGTAAAGAGATAAGTGAAGTGAATATTCTTCCTTGCAGGTCATGTATTTCATTAAGTATTGTTACTGACTAATTATTGATCCTTTCAAAATAATGACTCATATCTAAAAACCAACTTAACACATGAACACTTGAGAAAACTCAAGGCTTATTAGATTCTCACTCACAACAAAAAAGCAAGTTTCCATACATTTTCATAAATGACAAATAAAGAATTTTGAGCTTCTGGGTTTGACTTAACCACTTCAACATGAACTTCCTGAAGGAAAGTTGCCTAGGCCCTGAGCATCAGGAAGAGAAAATCCACATACAAGGGAAAGAAAAAGAAAAGAAGGGGAGAAAAAACACAACTACAAAAAAATTGCTCTCAAACTCTCCTGATATCACTGACTTCCACCTAAATTTAGTCAAAACTTACCGATCTGGGCTGTCCTGAGAATCTTCGATTGTAATCATTAACATCTTGAAACACTTGGGCTGCACCCTGCTGATCTTCACCAAAGAGTGGTAAGAACAGTGTTACCTAGGCACCACAGGGAGATCATGTTACACATGCAACTGGAATGTGTTAACAACTTCAGTTAACTACCTAGAAAAAACTTTGGTTTAGTTGAATAGTTAATAGAAGAATAAACTGAAAATTACTGGCATGGATACTCCAATTAAATTTTAACTAATTAATTGCTTATAGGTCCCTACAGAGTCCTTACAGAATATTAATTTTTAAAGAGATGGTTAAAAGAAGTGCAAAGTAACCTTCCTTTTAAGAGAGGCTTATATGTTTTTTTCTAAACACTGAAATTCTTTATGTTTCATTAAGTGGGACAGATGATTTGGAGAACAAAGTTAATTTACCAAATTCATCTAATTTTGTTTCCTGAATTAAAAATCAAAAAAAGCAATCAACGAGGCCTTTCTTTTTCTATACTTAGAATTGCCTTGCATGACAACAAACATGCAGCAAAACTCATAGTTTTGCATATCAATCCTCATACCGAGATGAATTAAAATAAAAAGATTTAAACCTTGATCTCTTTTGTAAGGACAGAGAATTTTGTTCTTTTCTTGGGTTAATTTTCAGGCAAACATAGAGAAGTAAGATATATATGAATATGACCTTACGTATGTTATCTTTCTGCATAGGAGTTGCTGAGAACCCAAGACTTCTATATGGAAGCAATGTACAGGTATAAAATGCAGATATCATAGGAAACAGGGAAGGCATAGCACTTGAAATTACTACAGTCTTCAGAAGTTTTCATTATACCTGGCAACTAAATATAAATCTGTGTGGCAGTCACATTTAGAAACAAGAGCATGAGTAGATCTACATTCAACTTCCAGTCCTGCCACAAACCTCTTGTATGACTCATGTTCATGTATACATCTTTCCCTTCCCCATTTATAAGCCAGGGTGAGAACGAATACATAATCATGCAAACAGTGCCACCTAATATACCTGTTACTCAGATGAAGGTAAATGAAAGTATATATAAGTAAAGACACTAAAAAATTCACTTATTTTCCCCTTTTCCACTTTCCCCACCTTTATTATTTGTGTCATTTTCCTCACTGGTTATACTCTAAACCTACTCATTCTTCCTCCAGTCTTATCTATTTTTCTTTCCTTCAACTGTCTTCTTACAGTCATTTGTCCTGCTGAAACACACAATCAAAGCAGGATATAATGGAGGGGCAAGGGCATGAGTTACCTAATTCATTAGAAGTTACTAGCTCTGTAGTTTGTGCAGTCTGTTAAATTAAAGATGTACTTTTGTTAAAACATACATTATCAGACTCAGAGATCCTAAGCCTTAATGAGTTGCAGGAACGTATTTCAAACTGACAATGTAAGTAAGTTGCGTAGGAAGTAAGTAAATGCTTGCTGTATGAAGCTGAAACTAATAATACATACAAGTTAAAAATAAGGCCAAAACAAGAAATTGACATAGATAGGTCTTTTGGTGGGGACAGAAGGAAGGGAGAGGGTATTTCTCAGGAACCAGTAGTGTGCTGCTACCAGCAGTCTACCAGTCTACTGCAACAGCCAGGCCTTTCAGATGTAAGTTCTGGCAAAAAAAGTTAAATAACATCCTGAACAGAAAGCATGAAAGAATCATACTTAAAATCTCACAATTTTCTGTTTTCATATACTCTTTACAGAAACATAGCTGAGTTTTCAGTGGAGTTCACTTACATTTGAGCTGCAGGAACAATCTGAATTTTGGAGCCATTTGTCAAAGCAAGAAGTTTGGAAAAACTGAACGCCCACCATTCCTGTCTCACATATCCCTCTATATTCTTTCAGTCTCTCCAACTTTATCTGCCTGCTATTCTTTCAGTTTCTCAGACTTCTTCATCTGCCGGCCTCACTATTGCAGCTCACATGTAAGTGTCTTGTGGCAGGCTATCCTAGACTAGGATATCCTAGGGTATGCTAGACAGGTCCACGATGACTTAAAATATTACCGTCTGTCTGCAGATTGGGCAGCGGATGGCACCCAGCCATGAGCCATACCTCCAGTAGGCAATAATGCAGGAACCTGGAAAAGGTAAAGTACACACATTTAAACTCCTGAGATGAAACACGCATCACCTGAAATAATATGTTACACACCTTCAAGGGAAACAACAGAAAGTGTATATAATTAGGTTAAATCTACGTTTTCTGATGTAATTTTGTGTACAGCATGCACTGAAGATACCAAGAACTAATGCGTTCAAATGCAACCCTACTAAGGAGAAAAATTCTGAACAGGTTCAACTGAATCAGTATTTTTAAGCCATTATTTCCTGAAAACACAATGTGAAGGAGAAAAAAATTATATTTTTTACCAGTTTAAAATTTAGAAGTCACAAAAATGTCAAGAGATGTAAAATTTATCCTAAAAACTTGGCTTTATCATCATCAGTTTCAACAGATGAAGACAAATACAAAAATGTGAGTATTTTATCTGTTTTCCAAACCAGCTTGTTTTTTTCATTTAAACAACTAGACATGGTACACACTATATACTTCGTAAAACTAGATGAATGCAGTGAAAGAATCCTACTGGGAACCTGAACGTTAGGAAGCAAAATGCTGCATAGGATGTCTGTATATAAACACAGCCTCAAAAAACCACAAAACCAAACACTTCAATCAACTATGCACTCACTGATAATTCTGCGGGACTTCCAAGAAAGGAATATTCTGTGAGATAAAGAATATTTTATTCTATCTAAACCAGAATTTTTTAATGGTACATTTCCAATTTTTCTTCAACCTCTTAAGTTTTTTACTAAACTGGAAAAAAAATTATACTCTCTGACATTTTAAAATGAACCAGTTTAATTCCTGATAGCATAGAAAACAGTGCAGCACACCCTTAAAGTGACTGTTTACTCATAAATGTATTTTCTCAACTATTTATAAAAAATTATGTCTTTTGCAGATGCAATGATAAACAGTTAAAAGCAAGCAAAGGTTTGAATTAGGATGCCTGGGCTAGTGCCAAAAGTTTGTATTTCTCCTCTAGTTTTATCTTTGGAACTAGGAGCTTTTCTTGCTTACCACAGAAGAGATGCCCACAGTTTGTTTCTATAGGAAAAGTAGCTTGTTGCAAACAGACTGGACACGACATATCTGTATAGAAGCGATGCCGATCACCAGCAGAAGCATCCTGCTGGAACAGCAGGAAAATGCAAAGTGTTAGAGATACTATTTTATTACTGAGTTCTAAAAAATAGTAATAAATTGGTATTCATTCACTGTAGGTCAAACCATCAAAAGCAGAACTATGTGAAATAAGAAATGTATTTAAATGTAAAAATCAAACACACTGTTGGGGGTTGGGTTTCTTTTTTTTTACTTAGAGAATTTTTTCCCATAAGCTGCTAGGAAATTAACTACTGGGTACTTAAGCAAAACAAAAGAAGTGGCCAAGGTCGGGAGAGGAGTGTAGCATCAGGCTACACTTCTTTTTTCCTCTAGGAGTTCCTCTCGGAGGGGAGAGATACCGCCAGTTTTGGGGGCAGGTAAAGGACGGGGCTGGGGCTGGGCTGCTCTCTCTCTCTGGGCTTTGGAGGACGGTCGAACCTGCGGCTGGGGGAAGGAATTCACCATAACCCAGTCGGGAGCTGCCTTTCTTCTGCTGCGGGGCCCCACATTCCCGCCCTGCCGGGACGTCCCCGCAGTTGCCATCGCCGCAGAGTTTCTGATACATCTTGTCCACCACCCTGGGATTGCTGCTCATTCCTGCTGTTCCAGCTTGGTGCTCCTCAGTGTCCCGCAGAGGCAGCGGGGGCCGACTGCCTCAGGGAGGGTTGTGAAGCACAATCTCTCTTCCATACCTCCCCGTCTCGGACAAAAGCCAGGGGAAAGTGCCTGCGGCTGAGGAGGCTGTCACTGGGTTCCTAGTTCGGTTTTGTTGTTAATGTCATAGCTGCTTGTTTGCCTTGTTATATGTACTAGTAAAGAACTGTTAGTCCTATCCTTATGTCTTTGCCTGAGAGCCCCTTAATTTCAAAATTGTAATAATTCGGAGGGAGGTGGTTTACATTCTGCATTCCAAGGGAGACTCCTCCCTTCCCTAGCAGACATCTGTCTTTCAAACCAAGACACGTACTTAAATTGATTCAATAAACAAGCTCTTGTGATAGGACCATTGTTTCCCCTTCATCTGTTATATAAGGGTGTGCTTTAAACCACTTAAAGACCACACAGAAAGAAACTCCTTGGTCCTTCACAATGAGTTAGGTTAGACCCGCTGGAGCATGAATAACAAGCTTGGATCTATATTGTTACTTCACTAAACTGAGTAGTTCTGTCCAGAGCCAGGTAACTGAACTCTGTTGCTTACCAGTTGCAGCATTTAGTGTTTCCGAACCCAAACACGAATACCAGCATGTGTATGTCACTGTCATGAAACAGTTTTTCTCCCCATCTTGCCATTTTTGTCTTCCACATAAATATGCACTGTTGATATTTCAAAAAGTATCACGATGAAAGACTGTTTTCAATATTCTCCAAAAGTACGGCCTAGATTCTACCTGTCCAAACTGGATGCAGTCACAGAATCATTGAATGGTCCGGGCTGGAAGGGCCTTTAAAGATCATTAAGGTCCAAGTGTCCGGCCATAGGTAGGGACACCTTGCACTAGACAAGGCTGTGCCGAGCCCCATCCAACCCTGCCTTGAAAATTTCCATGGACGAGGCATCCATAACTTCTCTGGGCAGCCTGTTCCAGTGCCTCACCACCCTCACAGTAAAGAATTTCTTCCTTACATCCCATCTCAACCTAGTTTCTTTCAGTTTAAAACTATTGCTCTCTGTCCTGTGACTAAAGGCTTTGCTAAAAAATTCCTCTCTGTCACTCTGTTGCCTAGCTCGTTGCTGTGCCATTGTTCTGCTACACACTGTTTATCAGTCTAAACATCTAACCCCTGTCCTGTCACAGCAAACTCCAGATTTCCTTTCCTTTACCCTTAAGTTCCAGGAACATTCCAGGAAGCACACAGCATAATCTAACATACTCCACCTCGTGGCAAAGACTTCTTTGGAAAAAGAACCAGCCAAAATTTAGTTTTAGTTACTTAATGTATCTGTTTTAAAAAGGCTACATTATCTCATTTCTTGACGGATTTCAAGGATGCCTCTGTACAGTAAGTAATCTTCCATAACTTTCAAGATCATCTTCTTCCAGAACCTCAAAGAAGCCGACAGCACCCCACATCAGAAAGCTGAATGATGCCAGCACTCAGTACAGCACCTGATCAGTTTGAAGCTGTTGACGAAGAGCTCGCACTAGCTCTTGATTTTCTGGATGAATGTTCTGATGTTCATTTCTGTGAAAGGAAATAAAAGCAGTAAAAGCCCCTGTGAATCAAAACTGAAAAATAACTTACTGAAATAAACATGAAACTTGAACAAAGGGCAAAAAATCATTCTTTCCTGCTATAAAGGATTTTAAAGGAAGTACACAAATAATTAAGGAAACAGGAATTTGTTCTGGATCCTAAAGTTACTTGGGACACTTAAAGCTGTACAGCAGCAAGATTTTTCAGAGACTCCACAATCAATCATTAAATTATGCTAAAACCAGATTTTAATCTGAGAAAAAATTAAGCCATGAACCTACAAAAAGTGAAATTGCTTGAAATCTTTTTTGATTAAACATGAAGAAGTATTTTTCATTTTTGTCTCCACTGCTAGTTTCTTATTTGTTGGACTACTCATAAATTACTAGTTTTTCACTCACTGCCTAAGTCATAGAGTTGAAACCTCCTAATTACTTCAATTTTATCTGCCACATTACATTTACATAAGAAAGAGTAGACAAACTTACATTTAGAATACTGAATTTATGTAACTATCAGCAGATTGGGTATAAAAAGAAACCACTTTTTTAAAATCACTCTTTTTTAAAAAAAGAAAGATTCTACAGACAAGCAATATAGATATGCCAAGAGGAACCACTGGGAAGGGATGCACTGAAGAAAGAAAGATGGATATGTTACAAATTTGAAATTCAAAAGCACACTGGGACAGAATTGAAATTAAAAATGTGCTGACAACAATCAGAGGTGCGAAGTTACAATAAATATTAAAAATTGTGAATTTTTATGCTTAATTGATATAGATTTCAATGATGATACATTCTGCTCAGCACTCCTGAGGTCTCAGCTGGATTCTGTTCTCCATTTTGGGCTAAATGCATAGAAACATATAGAGAAGTTGGAGGAAGTTCAGAAGATAATAAGAACAACTGCCCACATTTTTTAAACATTAGAGAAAGACTTAAGAAATGTCAGTTTATGTAGAAGACTGTTCATGAAGTCAAAAGGTGACAGGATAAGTCTTTCATTCTATAAATATGAGCAATTATTTCCCACAGTTATCTAAGGCTTGTGGAAACACATTTCTAACTGCATCTTGTGTACAAAATCAGACAAGATTACCTCAGGCTATTTTGATCCATCCCTGACTGAAAGTTAAATCATAAAACAGGTTGCAATGCTTCCAGGGATATTGAGATAAGCTGATCCTCTGTCAAGAGATGAGGGCTGGACTGGCTGAACTTTGAGGACATTTTCTGGTTACAGTTATATAATTTTATCAATGGCTATAGAAGCTTCTGCAATATTTTCCTTCAGTTAAGGTGGGCAATCATAATATTGTATTATTGCTATGTTTAACATTTTGTCTGCTTCATTCTTTCTTCAAAGAGAAATAGACATGTCTCATGTTTTTCACGCTAATATTTACATGGTTATCTGTAAAAAGAAAATTTATTTAATATGAAGGTGGGTGACATCTGAAAGTTATATGATGGAAAGCCTATATTAAAACCTTTTTTATGCACCCTTGGTCTCCATGAATCAGATTTTGTGGATGTTGTCTGTCATACATGCTATATGTACGGAAGTATTTTTCTGTTTAAATGCTACAAATTGAACATATTTCACATCTTCAGTTTACCAAAATGTTTGATATATATTGAAGTTCAATTTGATTTGCACAAGCAGAAGGTGTGAATTGTAAGACAGTTTATTCTGATTTCTCCATAAACAACTAATCGTAAATTTGCTACTGAAAGTCTTCATTTCTATGACCTTATCCTGGTATCACATACTATGGTGAAATCGTGACAGCATTTGCAGAGCTGTACAGTATGTACCGTCACTTATGCATAAGATGGTGCTGAGGTAGCTGAAAACCCATGCAATGCTCAGGAAGAGACAGGCAGAGCTCAAGATATCATATTCATAACTTCTGTTATGCAATTAGTGTGAGAAGATAACTGAAATAAATGAAAACCAATATGGTGCTATGTAATTAAAGGCATTATCAAACACAAGCCAGAAAAAAATAAAGGTAGATGCAAAGGCCTTTTATTTCCCCATTTCTAACCGCTAGCACACCAAAACTCGAAAAAAAGGTCCCATGATGTGGAAAGATTGTGTTATGTACCACAGAGGGCTCTGCCAAACTACTATTACTGTAAGGAAGAAGACTGCCTACTCATGCAGTGTGCAGTCTCACACACGGAAAGAGAGGAACTTAAGGGGACTGGTGCATCACTCTGCAGTGATGGACACTGCCAATATCCAAGGACTAAGGTCTCACTTCTACTGTGAGATCAATAGTGACCTGATCTTATGGTCATATCATACAATGGATAGAAAAATGAGATTAAAAATATCTAACCTGTAGACCCATAAACATGGAGCAGGTAAGTCATCAAGGACAAATTTCTTGTAGGGAATTAAAGGGTCAGGCTTCCTTTAATTTGCTGAATACCCTGAATTTTCACAATCTCATTTGTAATGTGACAACTTACCAGTTTAAAAGAAGATGAAAAAAATCTGGCTTCATTTTATAAAAATTTGAAACTCAAAAGCATACAGGCTTCACAAAAGTATCATATAGTGCCTGAACTACACATCTGCAACTTGTTACAAATCTTAATTATAGCTTGTAAGATCCTCCACCAGAGGCATGAATGAAGCCTTGATGTGATACTTCATGTGTTCTTTCAACTGGAAACAAGTACAACAACTATATCCCTTAACAGTTCTCTACCTATTCTGCTTCTGGCCCTAAAACCTACTGCAACACACACTCCTTGCTCCTCATTTCTCTTTTTATTCAGCTCCAGCAACTATTCATTACCATAAGCTTTCTTTCCAGTATATTTACACATGACCTGTTCCTACCCAACTTAAGTATTTCAGTTCTGTTGATACAGAAGCATGAAAGGCAAAGAAAAAAACTAGGGCAATGAGCATCGTATAAGGAACAGAAAGACCACTATACTGTCTAAGGTAACTAGAGAAGAAAAAGAAAATATTCTTTTTTTCCCTCACTTCCCCCTCAGTGCTAAAAAAAATAAAAGTACTATAATTTTCATACTGTACAGATTTTCTAGCATACTGTGCAGATTCTGATGGCAACAATATAAAGGAGATAGATGAAGAGTGCTGCTGAATGCAGACAATTTCAAAAAGTACCAGAAAGCAGAGCAGGGAGCTAAGAGGATACTGGTAAGATGTTGTCAGTCACAGAATCACAGTCAAATAATATGCTGAGCTGGCAGTGACCCATCAGGAGCATTGAGTCCGGACACCTCACGACACACATGCCTGAGAGCATTGCCCAAACATGTCTTCAACTCTGTCAGGCTGGTGCTGTGACTTCCCTGGGGAGCCTGTTCCAATGCTCAACCATTTTATGGTGAAAAGATTTTTTCTGATATCTAACCTAAACCTCTGACTCAGCTTCACATGTTTCCTCAAGTCCTGTCACTGGCCACAAATCATAAAATACAGACCTCCAAAGTCTGGAAGCTTTGTGTTTTCAGTTTTTTCACCCTCCAGAAAACAAACTATCCAAGTATGAACTCCAAAGATTTACAGTCAAACTTTTTACCTATTTCATTACATTGCAGAGGCAGTCGACAACTAGCCTTACCTTCCTCCCTAAGCAACTCTTCATTATTGGTGCATCATCTCCCCAGACTTAATTCTGACTGAACTCCTGCTACTCTTGCCAACTGCTGACCCTTGTTCCACTCACTTGTAAAAAAATATTTCTTCCTTGCCTTTCTAGAGTTCAAAAATAAAGTGTTAACTTTCAAACTTAAACACTTAAAATTCAAGTCACAACTGCCACAAATATCAATATGAGGGGTAGAGAAATCATAAAAGAGCAGATGAAAAAGAGGCATTCTTAAAGCAATCTGAGTAACTGAAACAGCTTTGCGAAAAAAAAAGGCAAGGCAAAGTGAATGCGTTTCTTAAGATTCTTTGATCTCCTGGTCCTGAACAGCAGCACTGCCTTGCAGTCCAACCAAGTTTTCCCACCTATAGTTTATTTTGTAGCTTGCTCTCAAGTAACTCTACCCCAGCAGTAGTTCTCATGTGGACATATCTTCTTCAGTAAGTTCCATGATGCCACTGTGTCACTACAATTGAGTTCCCTTGGTTTTGAAAACTGCTATGTGTTCAGAAGTCTACACATACCCATAAAACAAAAATTTAAAAAAAAGAGCAAATCTGAAGTTCAGACTAATTTTCCCAAAACACATAGATTAAGATATTTGCTAGGATGCAAAGAAAAACTTTGATATGAAAATAAGCTTTGATGATTTGATCATTACAGTTATTGAATTCTGAACTTAACATTTTCCTGTATAGAACATATATTAAAGTCCACTGTTTTACAGCATACTCATTAAAAAAAAAATCAGCCAATTTCTTTGGACTTGGGTGGGTTGTTTGTTTTCTTGGATGGAGACTGCAGCTGGAACATATATTGGAGGAATATATCAATTTTAATTTTGGAGTCATTGACAAATCTGTACTGACAGCAGCCATACAGACTGTGAATTTAACCATTTTCAGTCTTTAGGAATGATGAACACTAGTCAGTTTTATTATCTGAAGATAAGGAAGAGTTAAACTCCACTTTTGATTCTAGCTGAGCCAAACAGTTAAACATAGTAAGCAATCAAACAATCACTTACTTCCCTACTGTCACAAAATCACAGTTTTTATGTACCAATGCACAAAGCTGTCAAGAAAGTTAGGATTTTTATAAAAAATTAATAATTCCTGTCAACACATTCTCACCTTAAAAGCGTAAATACCAGAGCAGCAATGAAAGTGAAACTGAGCACAACTGCCACCAGTACCTGGTCACTTACTCCTTCTATAACTGAATCATTATCTAGCTTCAAACTCTGAACTTCTGCTTGATGACTGGCCATCACAGCTCTAAAATGTAAAAAGAAATACATATATACATATATTATAGCACTTGTGCACAGACATTTTAAACACAATTACAAACAATATGTAAACAGAATAGTCATTGTTGGGAGAAAAGAATGATACAAAAAGAAGGAATGTATCCATTTTTACCAAACACCGAGCTTGCTGTAGAGGTCTTATGCAGTAGCAAACAAATTTTAAATGACTGTGTTATGATTTAAAGATTAAAAAAAAATTGTCAGATAGTTTACCTGCAAATCTTTATCATATAAATTGCATAGGAATAGGTCATTACTGAACTGGCCATATTCTAAGGACAGTTTACTGAAAAAAATTTTAATGACTCTGCATTATCAGGAATTTTAGTTGTTACATACTGCATCATTCCTGGTAGGCTAAGCCAACAGAGAAACTTAACTTTCACCACTTATATGAATGAAGAAACAAGGACATTTTGGTTCTAGTGTTAAATGCTCATTTGGATACACAGGAATCACCCAGTACATTTTAAACTTCATTTGCATTTTCTGTGCATTACCAACCTTTAGCTGGAAACATGGGGAAAACTTGAAAGAAAAATAGTATTATCAGGCTTCCTCAGTTAACTTGTTTTATATTTGTTTCACATTTTCAGCCATCAACGGCCAAGGCTAACATTTATTAAACTTCAGCACTAACCTACAGCTGGAGACATGCAAAATAAAATAGTTTCCAACCCACTGTTGAATCACTCTTCCTGCAATCAGGAAGTGAAATGAACAACGGCTGTGAATATTATGAAATCAGAAGGGTGAAGCTAACTGTCAAATGACATGAAAGCTCACACTGAAGCACTGTCCATACACAACTGAAGTATTTTCCATGAAGCTGACACAAAATCCCAGTATTGGTTTCTGAAGACAGGTAAGACTGGTATCTTTTTCTGTTTCCTGGTCCAGCTTGCAAGCTTTCATCAGTGTTTCACTGCACTTCACAGCTCATGTGTCATTTTTAATTTAAACCTCACTGTCTAGCAAATATCACCAAACACCCTCGGGCCCTGAATTAATTGCAAAACTGAAATGGAGCACAAGTCATCAGGGTTTTAGTGGATACCTGTAATGACTACCCTGGCAAGACTTCCGCATGTCAGCCTATTGCTAATAAAAAAGCACCATCTTTTCCCTAAGACAACTACTCTCACTCTCCACATTTTTTCTAGAATAAGCAATGGAGCTTTTTTCTAGCTTCCTTACGTTTGTGGGAGCTGCCTTCTGCAGCAGCAATACAAGAGAAGGTGATACATTCTAAGAGTATTGTTAAAAAGTGTAAGTGGTATAATTAAGTACCATAGGAGCACAGAACACTTATGGAGAACAAGGGAAGATTTCATAAATTGTCATATTTTTGGGCTTTCACTGTGAAAACTAAAATGGAATAATTAAACATATATGAAGTGAAACAATAAACTAAGGCATTCTAAGTGTGTCAATCTGAACCAAGACTATTTTTTCTGTAACTATAGTCAATTTTTTGCTAATTACAGCTTTCAACAAGCAACTGTGTCACAATATTTGGAAAGAGTAACTTCTTTCAAAGCTGGAACACCTGTGACTCATAAACAGACATGTTTAAAGTAGGTCAATGTTTACACACGTTTCATATATACTAATGCATAAAAGACCAGATCTTTGTGGAAAAGTCTTACATAGGAACATGGGCCTACACAAAGAGTTAGAGCATTTCTTTGCATAGCCAGTTACACAATTACATTCCTATAGCTAAAGCCATGAGGTTAAGATGGGAAATTTTTCTGAGCAGTGGTACCCTGGTGCTGATGATCTGGACTGGCAGGTGTGCTGTGATGCCTCCCTAGCTCAACATCACCTGCCTGTATACTCATTTCTTTGCACATCCAGTCCAGAAGAAGCTTCTCTTTCTTACACTGCATCATTCTGAGAGAGCGCATTTTCCACAACTGTGCATGTTGATATCTTCAATTCTGATGTTTTTCCTCCTTAAATATCATTATCAGTCAACTAATTTTTACTCTGTCCCATTGTTTCTTCTGGGTTGACCACTCAGAACAAAACCAGAAGTAAATGCCAAGGAACTGGCAAAATTCCTCCATTGTTCCACATCAGTTCAGTTAGAATATACCAATGTGCCAATGACAACTACATCCCAGTAAGTATTACACAGGGTTTTGGGGTTTTTGTCAGAAATACCTATTGTGTCAGAGACAAACAGATGATTCTTATATTAATGCCTGAACTGCCTCTGTCACTGCTTGCTTGACGAACTTTGAAAACAACACATGCATTAACAATATCACACCAATTTAAACCAGTTTCCCTGAACAGCCTTCAAGACATCTACTCCAGCTCTTCCCTCTCTGTATGTTCCTTGAAACAACACTCTAAATTCTTATCTGCCTACCATTAATAGCACTCATTGCATCTGCTTGCCTTCATTTCTGCTCACCCACCTTTCTTAAAATACCAAAGGTGCCTAAGTTAGCATCTGAACATGGAAACAAAATACATAGATTCTCACCCTCTCTTCCTTCTTGCATATAATACCAGTTACTTGTATCTACTTCAGCCCTTCATTTTGAAACGCATACGACTTTCCCAATAACCTTTTTGACAAAAGCATAGTGCCCAAGAGAAATTATTGCAGTCTTTCTCTCCCATAAACACTGAGACACTTTGCTTATGTATCGATACTGCAAAGACTATATAGAGGGGGAGTAGAATCTTTGCCTCAGTCTCACTCCCAGCTGCTTCTATCACTGAATTACAGAGAAGACAAACTATCAGTGCTTAATGCTCGTGTTGTTCTTATTTTAATTTACTTGCTGTTTCTGAATAGCCAACAAATGTTGTGTACATTTTTCTTATTAATGCCAGCACTTTTTCTGAATAAGGTCATTGCACAGGAGAGCTGACAGGACTTGTGTAGACTAGACTACAAAACAGAAGGGTATCCCTTCAAAAGAACCAATGCATACTTTGTCTGAATTCACGCCTCAGTAGAGACAGTTATCTCCTCCTCCTTCTCATCTCTGAGACAGCATGTTGAAAAAAGCAATGTCTACAAGCAAAATGTTAAAATACACTAATACAAAAAATGTCTGACTGAAGGAGGAAAGAATTTTCTGATTTCAAGGCTATCTTGAATATTTTCAAACAAAATACCCAGAACTGGAAGCTTGCAGTTCCTGTTTCTTCAATTGCAACCACAACAGCCAAAGAGTGATCCGCACTGGTTTGAAGGTATGATAGGCTAGGTAACTAAAAATAGCTTCTAAGAAATCTCCCCTCACAGTGCATGTGTTTAGCAAGTGTTGCTCTTACAGCTGGTGTGACTAAGACGCAAGCTATAGGAGATTTAACTCTTAAATAATGTAATGAAGTCTCAGTCTTCAGAGACAGCCAGCCTTGACAAAGACCAAGTGTGTGTAAAAGAAGACTTCCAGAACCAGACTTCATCACATACATCTAACCACTCCTAAAACAGTCATTGTCAATAATTTGATGCAATTCAAGAGCAAGTTAGTGTGGTTCATACTAAATTCTACCCATTGACACATTACATTTGTCTGGTTATGAAAAAGTGACATAATTTCATAAACCTGTTCTTCGTGTAATTATTTTCAGATAAGGGTTCTACATCACAGGCTTTTCAGACATTAAATTACTTTAAAATTTAATATTTCAAATTCAAAATTTTTATTTCTTTCTTTTCTGTAGGTTTATCTCACCTTGTTTCCTTTTATAATTGCAAAGAAGGTTTGAATTTTTTTTATTGCTCTGTTTCTATTCTTTAATACAATAAATTAATTCATGTCTACACTAGCTCTGAGGATAGTATCAACTGTGTAAGATTGCTTCGGGGGAAAAAAGGCAGGAATTGAAAACAGATTCAATTCTGATAAATGATTGCTCGTTATACTGAAGACTTTTTCTCTTTTTAGCCATTTCACAAGGATGGCTTTCTTAAATGCAAGCATAACTCCACCCTGTGTTCCAATGAGAGGATGAAAATCAAGCAACATCTAATAATACTCACATCAAAACTGGAATTTATACAATTAACTTCAGAATGTTAAAAATATCAATTGCAAACTTTTAAAAACTGACAAAAATGCTGGGCCTTTTTCCTACATTAAAAACATCACCAAAGTCCAAATCTTAAATTCCAACTTTATTTCATCGTATGTTCAGATTACTGGCACTTGCTTCAACTAAAACAACACAGGAAAGGGGAAAAAGATAAGGAGCTACTCCTCCATTCCATGTCGGCTAGCTACATTACAGCTTGGCATTGCATCCCAGTAGACTGGGATCAGGTTTATCTCCATGAGGATTCTTGATGGCTAGAGAGTGTAAACCACCTCAGAGTAAATTATCTGTAAAAGGTTTTGCAATAGAAAGGAATGCAATTTACTGTTTGTAAAATCATACAGTTTTATTTATAAATCCGTCAGTAATTAATCATCTGTACAGAAAATCATCTTGTTATCAGTTTTTCTCAGAGTGATCACTGACAGAAAGTAAGACTAATTTTTTTACATTTCAAATAAGAATCTACAGGCCTTTTAAGAGTTACATTTTCCCCTATGTGGTTATGTATGAGTAAAGCTTTTTTTTAACCAAAAAAAAAAAAAAAAAGGCAGAACTATAATGAGCAATACTGCAAGTGCAATGGTTTTTATTCTTGGAAATTCATACAGATCACATTGAAGTCTGAGGGAATGAAGACATACATTAGTGTGGATTTCTTAATTTTTCAGATCTATGTATCAAAGGAGTATTATTAGGACTTTCAATGTTCAACATAAAGCACAGCTACAACAATACCCTATGCCATGACTCATAAAGACATGAAAAGCAAGTCAGTCTTTACCATGATGTGTTAAACAGCTGTCAGCTATCCAAAGCCAGAATTTTCACCATAGTCTTCTGAAGTATTTGAACTTATCTGAGTTCACCAGGGAAGTGCCATATGATAACATACTCTCAAAACCACAGACATTTTTAGGACCCACTACCAAAGGAATGTGCAAGCACAGCAAAAAAGAAATAAGAGGCTCTCTTGATGTCTGAGAAGTAAACAATGAGGTAACATACAAGAAATACTGAGTGAGGTACAAGTTATTAACCTTACTGTACTGACTTTGTGAGCATGGTACCATTTGCTCAACATCAGAAAGTTTATTTGGATAACAATGTGTCCTTTATGGGATGGGCAGGGAATGAACTGGATGAGAAAATGGAGTTTTGGGTTTTCATTTATTTCAGTTTTATTTTGAGTGTTTTCCTCTTGATGCAGTTACCAGCAGCCACCATTAGTTCTCGAAAAAAATTATAAAGTTACGACAGTGATGGTGAGCCAGTATGCAAGCCAGAACCTGCAATTCTTTTTGCCAGTTCCCTTTTATTAGCAAAAGCATTGCCCCTGCCCTTTGAAAAAGCTGCTTAACTTGTACAAGCTGTGTATTTTCCAGGACAGGCTAATTCATCTCTAACTAGTCAAATAACACAGGTCACACTTTCTTAAGAACAGAAAGGCTTTAACCCCTCAAAATTTTCTCCCACATAAGAGAAACAAACAAAGAAAAATTGGTTCCATTTGTATCAAAGATTTCTAGTAAGATTGATGTATTTTAGATAACATAAACCAACTTTTAAGAATAGAAGCACATTAAAACAGAGCATATTTATTCTGTAATCCACCCCCTGAAGATATATTAGCTTATAATGACATATCTATAGGCATGAATTTAGCATATTTCGTTTAAGAGAAAAAAAGGCAAAAATTCCCAAAATAAAGACAAATTCTTATATGTAGGGTAAAAATTGAGACCTGTCTCATCAGAAGCTATCTAATTACTTCCTGCTTCAGGGTAGTGGCAGGTCATGGCCTCCCTCTGTGGTTGACAATGGGACTTTGTGAATGGATTTGACTCAGCAAACTGGATCCTACAGTTATTTATGCCCTCTTCCTTTAAGAGTCCAAATATATGCCCAGACTACACTCAGAAACAATAAAAAACAGCAGGCACAAACTACATATGATGAACAGTGGAAGTGTTGAAGACTCTATGAGTTTACTAGCCTAAATCTTAAATCAGCTAAATCCTGAAGTGATACCTTTTATCCAGGTTCTTTATTGTACTAAAGTTGGACTTCGAATAAGTGGTGTAGGCAAATATAACTTTATAAAACAGAAATAATGGAAATTATTGATGGTGTACTTGGAAATACTGTTTCTGAGGAAACGGGATTTATTAGCTCTTCATTTTTGTGAGCACAGTCTTACTTGAATAAAGCACCACACAATAATCTCTAGTACTAAGTATCTCCCTATTTTATAAAAGTCAGTAGGAGAAAATCCAAAGGGCATATTTACTAATGGAAATGAAAAAAAAAATCAAATATAGCAACATATAAATTGATGAGACATATGCTGTGACAAGGCTGTTACAACTGACTTGGCATTATCCTAGTAGAGTTTCAACCAGTCTGTTAATGCATCATTATTATGAGTTTGCATCAACTTTGGGTTTACAAATCAGTTAAGCTGATACAAGAAATACAGCCAAACTCGGCTGCATAATATTCAGTTATATGCTCACCATGAACCACTTTTGCTATCAGGACTGTGCTGACTACATTTAAGTGTATGCATACTCTTTGCAAAAGAGAATGAAAAAGGCCTGAACAGTCTTGCCAAGAGAGAGGAGAGGGCAATTTCAGTAGGCAAATAATGGTTTTGTAGAGTATATCTTACGAACTGACCAAGTGAGGCACTTGCCTGATAAAGCACGTTTCGGCAAGGTCTGAGGTCAGCAGTCTCTGAGGCACATTTTTTCCTAAAGAGAAAGAAAAAGAAGAAAAAAGAAGGTAGGTATTCTACTTTTGCTGATGGAATCATGCTTTGCAAGTTAAAAGTAATGCAGCTGCAAACAACAGGTGCAAGGCTGTGAGGGAAAATAATCCAAAATTAATACACCATTCTACTGGGAAAACCAAACACCTCCAATAATTTTTTTCCCAAGCACAAAACCATGTGGATGGCTTGAAGCAAAAACACAAATTCAATGGCCTGTTTAGCATTACTGTTCTGAATATCTGCCTGGGTGATGTATGACTTGTGTAAGACAATTCCCAGCAAAGTCTTCCACCACTTCATAAGGCCAAAACACACTGAAACATATAGAGCTCTAAACAAGCCAGAGGGTGGAACTGAATTCATATGGAGATAGGAGCATGAGAAAAAGCGTGCTAATGCCTTCAGCTTGGATATCTGACTTTCCTGATCAGACAGGAAGAAAAAGAAAATATTGTCACACTGTTATGATAATGTTTACTGGAATACAGCAGTACTTCAGCTAAGCATGAGGAAGCTTCAGATCCCTTAGGAAAAGTGTCCAAGAATTCCTCACTGTAGAAAGTGCTACTTACAACCTCCAAAATAGATACAATACCTAAAATAGATGGCAAGGCGAAAAAGCATTACTGCATTTGTTTGCGTCAACAAAATACAAGCTACACCTTGTGGCAACAAGCAAAGCAGAGTGGGAAATGAAACATGGAGGAAGATATGACAGAAAACCTTAAACAACGCAATGTACCTGTGAAAGCATTATGTGTTGAAAGTACCAAGCAGGTCTCTTAAAGCACACATTAAAACTTGGAATGGAAAGTTGGTAGTTGTGCAGTTTTCTAAGACTTTAAATTCATTCCAAAACCAGAAGTTACCTTTAAATGAAGACAGATTTTATTTATAACTTATACAGCAGATTATACACTGAGATCAGTGAGGAAGTATTTTTCTGGGAAAGCTTGAAAATTTTCATAGCTTCTGCAATACTCTTCAGCTCAAAAGAAGCTGACATAAAGGGAGATTTTGTCCATGCTACTAATCTATTAAATGGAAATACTCTGAGGAAACGGGGAAAATAGTGACAGTTTCTGCATCTGTGACCCTTCCTGTTTATACAACCCTCCACAGCTATCAGTGCCCTTTGCCTGCTACTTCACGTTGTCCCACGTCAGGCCCGCTGTTAACTGACAGGGAACTGCAGAACTCATCAAGAAGCCACACCCTCACATTGCAAACCTCAAATAGCCCAAAATTCAACACACTACTGAGAAAGAGTTACTTGAATTCCTCAGGTGACCCATTTGCAGCCTGATGGAGAGCTCTTCTGGCTGGGGCACAGCAAGGACACAGGGGCACTCCGGCCACAGACAGATTTCTTGTCTTTGAGATAGAAAATTAATTGAATCACCTGAAGAATCACACAGAACCAACTAGGCTGGAAAAGACCACTGAGCTCATCAAGTCAAATCAGACTGAACACCACCCTGTCAACCACACCATGACACCAAGTGTCATGTCCAGTCTTTTCTTGAACACTGACTGGGACGGAGACTCCATGGGCCTCCATGGCCAAATCATTCCAATACCTGATCACCCTTCTTCCTAGTCACCGCTTGCAGCTAGTGTGAAGCAAGTAACTTACAGAATCGCAGAATGTTAAGAGATTGGAAAGAACCTAAAAGATCATCCAGTCCCAACATCCCCATGCCATTGACAGGGCCACCTCTCACTAGACTGGGTTGCTCAAGTCTTACCCAAACTGGTTTTCTACAGTACCAGGGTTGGGGCATCCACAACCTCCTTGGACAACTTGTTCCAGCATCTCAGTGCCTCTGACAGTAAGAAATTCCTTCCTACTATCTAGCCTAAACTGCTCTTCTTTAAGTTTGAACCCATTACTCCTTGTCACTAGAGTTCCTAACGAAGAGTCTCTCTCTGGCTTCTGTGTAGACCCCCTTCAGATGCTGGTAGGTTGCCTGTTCATTAAATTTACTACACCAGGGCTTTGTTGAAAGGAAACTAAGGTCATTGTCTTCTCTAAAAGCAGAGGAGAATATTGTCAAGGCTGCTCCATACACAAGTCAAGCCACACTAGATACTAAGACTATAATATGCCTGTGGGTGCAGGGCCGTTTCCTATCCCAAAAGGAGGAAAACCTTGTAGGAGCTGCTCCTTTCGCTAACAGAAGAACGGGTGAAAGGTCATTTTCTACTCCAAAAAGAGAGAAAAACTTCGTAGGCGCCGCTCCACCCAGAAGCCAAGCCACATTACACACTTACATTGATAACGTCCGTGGTACGCCATCCTCACAAACCCACGCTGCCAGCCCTGCCGGACACTCTCCTAACCAGCTCCTCGGCGCAAAGACACAGACACAGNACACAGACACACAGACACACAGACACATACCGGGAAAGGGCTGCAGACCCCTCCCACCCGAGGGCCCGGCGGCGTACGAGGTGCCTCGACGGACACGCAGCGGAGGGGTTCGCGTCTCCCTCACACTCCCCCGCGCCCCCGCGGCCGGCTGCGAGGGGCGGACAGCCCGCTGCGGTCCGTCCCCGCCCGTCCCCCCGCGGTACCTCGGCCGCCGCTCGCCGCCGGCTTCGCGGCCCCGCCCCGTTCCCCCGACGGCGCCGGGTCGCGCCGCGTCCCCCGCCCCGCCCCGCCCCGCGGCCGCCGGGCGCAGGCGCGCGCGGCCGGTCCGTCAGGGCGCGGTGACGTGTCGGCGCCACCGCCCGGCCCGGGACGGGGCGGGGCGGGACCGGCGGTACCGACCCGGCCGCGGCCCCGCAGCCCCGCAGCCCCGCCATGTTCAACGTGGAGAGCCTGGAGCGCGCCGAGCTCGGCGAGAGCCTGCTCACCTGGGTGAGTGCGCGCTGCCCGCCCGCACCGAGCTGGGCCGCGTCTCAGGGCCGCGGCGCCGGGCGCCTCCCGCCCCTCCGCGGCTCCGCTCCGGCGATGGAGGCCCCGCGGCCCGCACCGGGGTCGGCGGAGCCTCAGCGGCCCGGCCTTGCTTTGTTTATGTCTTATCTTGGCGGTCCGGCGGGGGGTGCCCGGGCAGGGCCGTGCTGCGCCTCAACGCTGCCCCTGCAGCGGGGGAACAAAGGGCCGGGGGGCCGGCGCGGGAGCGCCCCCAGGTGCGCCCGGGATGAGCGGGCGAGCTGCAGGCCGTGGTTCTGCTCCTCGTCCCTGCTGCGCCGTCGGTGTGTGGGTACCCCGCTGTTCGCACCTGCCCGTCGCTCTCTGACCAGCAAGGCCGCCTTTCTGGCCAGAAACTTGCATTTCCGCCTGTTTGTTTTTCGCCGTTTTTAAGCAGTGCTTGAGCCTCGAGAGACAGAACTCACCGATGAGGTCGAGGATTTTGCAGTATGAACTTAAGAGGCGATATATTTATCCTTGGAGGTCTTCAAGGCCGGGTTGGATGGGACTCTGAGCAACCTGATCTAGCTGAGAGTTCCCTGCTCATGGCAGGGGGTTGGAACCAGATGATTTTCAAAGTTCTTTTCCAGGCCGAACCATTCTATGATTTTACAATCTTATGATAAAAATTACTTTATACCACTTTAACGTTTGCAGTTTTTTCCAAAAATGTCTTTAGGTTATGCTGGCACTCAAAGAGCAGCCAAAATATAGTGGACATTAAACCCGGGTTTGCAGCTACATGTTGTCTGGGCAATGACTGTAACACAGACATGGAGTTAGTATTTTTGTAGTAGCTGAGATATTGGTCAGTTGTTTCAAACCACTGGACTTTGGTTTGGGGCTGGTTTGGGGGTTCCCCCCCTCTATACTCTGAATTGCCAAGTAAATACTTAGAATATGAAACTCTGCAATACAGCAGAGTGTTGAATGGAAACAGGAATTTTCAGACATTTTTTTCTGTGGGAGGCCAGAGCTGGCTGAAACTCCGATGGTGATGAGTAAGTTCCTGGGGAGTAACAGGTTAGATTTCTCAATGAAAGTCAAACAGGATGAGCAAGGGAAATTAATTTATTGTTAGAGGTGAACAAATGGCCTGGAAAGTATAGAAGGCAACAATTTTGGGGAAGAGGTTTTTGGGGAAGTGCTTCCTATAGGCCTGGAGTAAGTCACCCAGCTTCTCTTTTCTTTATATGCCTGCCAACTTTCCCATCTTTGTTATGGTTAAGGGTTGGCCACTTGTCTTGGCTTTGGCTTTCCATGCTTTCAGGTGTGGGGAATGAAAAGTCCCAATATGAGGAAATTGTTGTGTGTTAATACTGGCAACGAAAAGCTGGGTGAGAGGCTCAGTCTTTATCATCTGCAGTCCTGAAGCTGTACCTACCCAGTGGAATCTGGTCCTGTCTGTAGTAATGGTCCACAAAGGTCCCTTTATGCTTCTCAAATGTTGAACTGATGAGGAGACTAGCTGTATCTCTTTTGGTTAGCAGAAATAGTAAATCATCTTAAACAATATTCAATTGTTGATTGATTCTGAGATGGATATATGAAGTTACGGGTTATTTTTACATTTTCATCATTTATGTGGGAATGTGGCTTTGAAACAGACTCAGTTCGAGGAAAGCTGGCTTTATTCCAGCATACATGAAACTTGTAGAAGAGGCAATGAAGTTTTTCTTTTTGTTGTTGTTCCTCAGTGAAACTGACTGTGTATAAAGAAGATGCCTTTTTTGTTTGGCTTTCTCTCGAGTCCATAATGATTCTTGGGAAACCGTTTATTTAGATAGGAGGGTAGGGCTGTCTTAATAACAGTTTATGCACATCTGGGAAGGCCAGTCATTTCCCATTATGCCAGAGAAGCTGACTGGTCTTTAGAACTGGTTTAGCCTCCCAGGTTGCTTGCTTAACATTCATACAGAAGTATTTAAACTGGTTTGTCTGTGTTTTGAATAGATAAAGCTTTCTGCCAGTCTGAGAACCTGTTCGGCCTAAACTGAATGTTTCCTTAGAGGGATATAGGGTGAGAAGAAAGTGCTCCTCCCTCTGCCAACTCATGATTTTAATTAAGGAGAATATCACTTAGGCTTTTTACTTTGCATGCCTGTGATTTCTCTTCTACTGTGTTTAAGCTGGAGCAAGCTGCTTACCTCTGAATATGTTTTGGTTTATTTTTTAATATTTTGCCAATACCCATTTTTGTTGCTAGGCTTTAGCTCGGAGTGTAATTCCTGTTTATTTTTCACCTCTCTGACAGTGTCATCAAATGGCTTCCTAAACATTTTTTGTTTAGGATTTTAAACAGCTGGGTGAGCTTTGACTTCCTACCACTTTAGCAGGTGACCATGATGTTATTTTGAGACAGCCACAGTAGTGGTAACTTGAGCAAAACTGAAGGACTGGAGGCCAAGGACTGGCCTCTCAAAATTGATGTTTGCACTTCAGCAGTGTTTGCAACCTACTGTAATTGTAGAGCTATTGCTCTTCCAAAAATCTCCCACAAACCTCCTCTGAGACTATCCTGTGCACTGTGGGATTGTTGTCCAAGATGCAGTTCAGCCAAGGCATTTTAGAAGAATGTGGCTGTGAGGTAAACCTGTAATAATACTAAAGTTGTTTCAGCGTATCTAAGAGAGATTGACAACTTCTTTTTTTGTTTGGAAGTTAAGACTGGTTCACACATGGACCAGTAGGTTTTTGGTGTTCCGATTGAGTTGTTTGTGTGTGTGTAGTGTCAGGAGCACTCTCGACTTGGATACATTCAATGCTGAGGCGTTTCATGAAGTGTGGAGAACTGTCAAACGTGACTGTGCCAGTTACACTTTAATGTGTCTGAAATCATTGTGATGGCTACAGGCTTTTGTTATGTAACCTGAGAAGTTTTCTTTTCCAGCATAGAGCTAAGGTAGGAAAAGATTGCTTAGCATTGGTATGTAAAAATGAGGGTTCCTCAAAGAGGTTGCTGGTATGTGGTTGTAAGTAGTAAGTTGATACAGAGTTGTCATGGACTTTCTTTCATTATGATAAATATCTCTTATTTTAGTATGTGCTGCCTCCACCAAGCTGCATCTTGCATTTTTCTTTCTTTTCCAACCCTCAAGGCCAAACAACGCTTCTGTTAAAACTTTCATGGTGAGAACTTTTTGAACACTGCAAGGCTCCTGTTTCAGCATCCTCCATTTTATAAGCACTTTGGTAATTTATGTGGTATGAGTCCCTTGACCTTTCCCCCTTTTTGGCTGAAAAATCTCCTCAGTACAGTGTATCGCCGTCTTCTGGGTCGTTCCCTATTCCCAGCTGTAAGGATTTATTTGGTAGTATGAAATACAGAGACCATGTGACCAACTACTGAAACAGATTCCTCAAGAAGGCTGCTTGCATGTGCTTGATAGGGCACACTATTCAAAGAGAAATTACAGGGGGAGTTTGCTGGAGAGGCTGTTTTTCCCTGCTGAATATAAAAGAATTATATTCTTTTTAGATTATGCTGTTCTTGATCCTTGTGTGTTTGCATTTTTAAGTACTCTTCTTGTTTCTTGTAGATACCAAGATTGTAGGCAACTTGCTATGCCTGTTTAAATTGTTTTTTCTTCCACTCCTTGGCCACAGACCACGAAATTGTAGAATTTCATTTTCTTCTGATAATATAATTGCATCAGCATGTCTTAACCTCTTGAAAAAACATATTTCAGGAGTGGTTGATTGTGCTGATGATGACGGTGAATCAAGAAAACTATTCAGTTTGAATACAATGTGTTGCTGTTCAGAAGCAAAAAAAATTTAGCTTGTCAGTGATCATGGAATATGGCTTGAGGAACCTGGCAGATCACAACCCGTGTAACTAATATGAAAGACTGGTAGGCTGAGCAATCTTTTTTATATTTTATGCCCTCTAACTAAGATAGTAAAGCATCTGTTGGTCCACCTTTTAAAAGGACAGTTGTTTATGGCTGTGATATTCTGAGTGTAACATTCACCATTATGGGGTAGTAGGGATTTTTTAAATGTATAGCTGAGAGGTCAAGCAGGAACAGAAATCTCTTCAAGATTATATTGAAGAGCAAGTGATAGAAGGCTGATAACATAGGAGTACAATCATTAAAGGTGATCATGTGTGGTTTGTATATGTTCCTTGCCATCCCCCCATCTTTTAAGTCAACCTGAGAAAGAAAGACTGAGCACAGAATTTGGAGATGCAGGCATTATTCATCATGTGTGCATTTTGGCTCTGTTAGATTTTCATTCTTTGGGGCCTTGTCCCAAATTCTCCTCTTTTTTGTATTTTCTCCTTCCTGAAGAGCTGTTCTGTACAGTGTACATTTACAGTAGTGCGCTGAAGAAAAAAACCATTTCATTATGATTTAGTATGTGCACAATTTCAGCTCCCAGTTCTGCCCCCTCATTTTTTGGTGAGGGGTTGGGAGATGTTGCTTTGGAGGAGAAACAGACTTTGCTGCTAGGAACTGTGTACCTTAGAGAGTGTAAAGGAAACAACTTTTCTGTTAGCTTGTTAATCTCGAAGTGGGAGGTGTGGAGAGAAACCTGTTTGTCTCTTCTCTGAAATACTTAAACACAGATGTTTCAAGGAGATGAAGTTAAACTGTGAATTTTGCACAACTGTCTTTCTTGATTGTGACATTTTGGGGCTTGTAAGCTTTGAGATAATATTCTGTCATTCTGTTCTTCCTGGACCATTGGAAATCTCTGCTGTGATGTGTTTGACTTCTGTACAACAATTGCAGACATCCACGTTGGGCCTTGGGCCTCTCCTCTCTCCCCGGCTACACAATTGCACTTGCTGCTCTCTGCTTTCTTGGCTGACTCTTTGGCAGTGGTTTAGAAGCGTCTTTGCCTAAATTCGGTTTGTTAAGTGCCCCAGCTTCAGAACCTAAGTTTGGGGTTGTTTATTCAATTTAATTTGCAAGTCCCAGTGATTAATTAAAAAAAACCCCAAAAAACCCCAAACAACTGCGAGGTTATTTGGCACTTGGCAGCCAACACTAGCACAAGGTTACATCAGGACTGCATGTTTGGAAGTGAGGGGAAGAGACTAGTAGTGTCCTTGTGGCTTCTGTTGCCAACAGCCTGGCAGGTCCTGCCGTACAGGAAAGGGGGAGGGATTAACTCTGTCCCTTAACCGCTGGTAGTGGTTTCCTGCCCTACAGAATATATGCTTGTATTGTTTTTCTGTCTGCCTTTGTCATACGTGACTTAAATCATTCCCTCCCGTGAGTTCCTTAGTACTGCTCATTCAGGGCAGGGAACAAAGAGACACCATGGAAAGGAGAAACGTTTCAGTGAAGGGAAAAGCTCTCTAAGGTTAAGGGCGGGGGAGTCCAGCCAGCACTCCTCTCCTGCCTGTGGCAGGCAGAAGTCTCTGAATGGATACGAAGCTGGAGTTGTGTTTCAGTGGGCTCGATGGGGCCACAGAGGGATGGGACCTGTTCAAAGGGGGCACACAGGAAATGTTTTTGAAGTGGTGCAGGTAGTGGAGCAAGCACAAGAAGTTGCATTGTGAGTCTGATGATCACGTGCTTTAGCGCTGGAATTCCTAGGGCTCTTTCATGCCGTTTAGCTGCAAGCTTCTTTGCAAAAGTGTGTCATGCTGGAAGTGTAGTGCTTTGTATCCTTCGTGCGCCTCCCATTTTAAGCTAAGTCTCTCAAGATAGCTAAGTTAGAATACTTAAACAAAAAATGCGTATTTAACCCCACATGATTTATGTTGTGGGGACAACAGATCAGGGAAATGAGCATCTGTAATTTATTCACTGCAGTTTTGCAAAGTATTAAATGAATTACAGCCTTTCTGCATCTCAGGATTATGTAAGAGAAATCTTTGAGTGAACTTATTTGCCATGGCAGCAAGGTATCCATAGTTTCACTTCAGTGTAGGAATAAGTAGAAATAAGTGTTTGATTAACTGCAGCAGAATTTATGTGTTAGTTTTTTTGTTTCTTGATTTATTTTTTGTGTGGGTTTTGTGTGTGTGTGTGTTTGGTTTCGGTTTTATTAATTCTACTGCCCCTTTTGTGGCTAGGAGAAAAAGCCCAGCATGACTTCATCACTCTGGCAGGGTTAATGATTTTGTTTTATGGACAGTGTCAAAAGATGGCTGCCTGTTACATGGTGGCTACTGCCTTTTTTTTCAGGAATTGTGGAATTTGGTCAGCCTCTGAAAAATCTTATTCTGAAAAATATTATTCATGGAAACAGAATTCCATGAAGTTCAGGTAACTGTTGAAATATAGATAAGGAAAAGGAGAAGACTTGAACTGCAAAATATGCTAATTTTAATGCTAATTTTAGTGGTGTGCTATGCATCTGTTACTAGTTCTAGAATCTGTTAAGTCTGAAATTTCTTAACCTGGTGAAAATTTTGTGCCAGCTTTCTCTTAATTCTGTCTTTTAGCTACTAAATCTTTCTTACTCATGTGATGCTGTGAAAGCCTATGTTTCCACACTGATCAGAAAGTTTGTGCAGATGATATTTCAGTACAACCTAGTGTTCCTGGATTCGTCTTCTGGCTTTTGAGGAAGAGAGCTCTTTCTTTCACCTGTCAATAGAGACTGTTTCTCATCTGAATTATAGCTGCAAAGGTTGGAACTACAGACTTCAAATAGCTGTTATTCTGTATTTTGCAAGGGGAAAATCTATTTCTAGTCTGTATCTATTTTTTACTATTTGTTGTTTTGGTTTTGTTTATTTTTTGGTACTGTTTGCTTTTTGTTTGGTCAATTTTGTTGTTGTTGTTTAAGTAACACTAGAAATACGTCTAAATTTGGAAAGTTTCTCTAGCTAGCCACTGGCCAAGAAGTTAATTGACTTTACTTGGCGCTGTGCCCTCACATAAATGCCATGTCTTGCTGCCTGTTCTTTATTTTAGTGTGGATCAGTTTGGACACATTTGCTTGATGTTGTTCAGGTTTCTAGTAGCCCAGCCATCTTCATTCGGAATAAAAAGAATTTCACTTTTGTTCACTGAGCACTGTTCTGCTATTTGCACTGAACACCTACTTTTACAGAAAAGTTTCATTCTCCTTCTTTGGTGAAACTTCATGTGTCCCAGTTCTGTGGGCTGGATTACCATCTAGGCTTCTGGGAGTCAGAGTGCTGAAGGCAGAAGATACCCTATTTCTGTGTCTAATATGACACCGTTTTAAGTGTGTTATTTTGTCTCTTCTGGGCAGTAGAAATGGGATTTTTTGCATTCTGATTAGCTGAGGAAGGTCCTGATTCCTGGAAATCCTACTATTTGTGTTTTGGATTGGGTTTTCTCCCATGAGAAGATATTTCTAGTCTTATAAGGCACTTCTGAATCTTTCTAAAATTCGTTGGTGCTTGTTGCAGTGTGAATGTACGTATCCTATAAATGTGGGTGCATTGATTTAATGTTTGGCAGTTTTGCACTTTATTAGTAGCTTGTATTTTGAAAAAAGAAGGCATTGACTGATTCATACTACTTTTAAATAAGACATGATGAAATAGATGAAGGCATGGAAAGAACTGTTGGTTTGAGGTGCTGTTTTTGGCCTTCCTGTTGCATATTATAGATCTTCATTTTATCTTCATTACAAATGCTGTGTAGAATTCTTTTTCTTCAGTTGGCTCATCTGGCTTTCAACTGGAAACAGGAATACATTCAATTTTACCACAGGAGTTGATAGGTTGGCTGGTCCTCTTATTAATGTTTCTGAAATGTTAAACCAAAAACCATTCAGACTTGAGACTCTGTTCATTGTATCTTAATAATTTGTCACACTTGAACATGCCAGTTAGCAGCAATTTAGTGGCAGTGCCAAGACAGTGCAGTAATAACTGGTTTGTGCTGTTGTGGATTTCTCATCTCTTAAGTTCTTTAGCAAGTAAGCTTTAGTCAAGGTGTGTTCTTCTGCTTTCTGCACTGTGTTTCTGCAAAGGAAATATTTAATATTTTATTCAAAGTGTCACTTTGAATGAAGTATTTTGATTGAGATATTTCCTGGGTTTGACCTATTCAGATACTTGGGGCTAAACACAATATACATTAAGTGAGAGGCAAATTAATAAAAAATTAATATTCAAGTCCTTCCCAGAACATTCCCCACCCTGACCAGTAATGTAAAAATCGTGTCATTTCATTGTTGGGCTAACTGAGTAGCTAACATTACAGCTGGATTGCAAAGAAACTTTTGAGATTGTAGTAATGGAAGTCTGACAACCTAAAAATCACTGGAAACATTCACAAATTTAAATCTTGGAATAAAGCTGCTGCTTTTTAGAGAATCTCTTTCTCCATTGTTTGTTTCATGCAGTCTGCTGTTGTCTTGGAAAGCATCAAAAACAGCTTATGCCATGACTATGCAGACAGAAGACAGCAGTGCCACCAACTGTGAGGAGAAAAATGGGCCAGGAAACCTTAAGGTTATCCAAAAGGACAAGATCTGCTTTTAGGATGGGAATCCACTTCTAATTTGAAAGGACTATCTCAGTACAAGAATTTTACATCTGAACAACTGTGTGTATCACTTAATTACCTCGCTGTTGTGAAAAGAATTTATGTTCTGGTTTCCTCCAGGCACTGAAGCTGAGTTAATATTGTTTTAGTGAGATTCTTGCAGATCTTGTAGGTAGTACAGGATTACTGTGCAAGGGCAGAAGTATCCAACCCACCTTATTCCACTCTGCCAATATGCTGTTTGCATCCAACCCAGTCAGGCTGGTTCCTTTCTTGTCTCCTTTCGCAACCACTTCTCCTTGTCTTGTCTCTGTGGTTGGTGTCTTCTGTAGTGGCATGGCATTGTTCCTGGTTCTGCATAGCAACCAGCTGTAACCTTGCATAGTCATTTCCAAAAATACAGGAAAGTAGTGGATAAATAATTAAAGTCGTGTTGTCATGGTTTAACCCTTGCGGGGAATTAAGGATCACACAGCTGCTCACTCATTCCATCCTGATTCCCCTGCTAGTGGGAAGAAGAATGGGAAAGAAAAGGTATACCTTGCAGGTTGACATAAAAATTATCATTGAAACAAAATAATGCAACAGTAAATAAACTAGAGATAACATAAATATAGAACAGTACTAAAAATAAGTATAACATAGTACTAAATATGATGATGCTAGTAATAATAATAACAACAATAGTGAGGAGCAGGAGAGAGTGACAAAACCTGACAAACAAACAAGTTGTTCAGAATCTGTGTACCTGTGCTCAGTTTGTCTCTCAGCAGTGACTAGGGAGTGCTTTGTTTGGATCAATTGGAAACTGGGTGTTACTGTTGTGTTTGTGCTTAAGGTAAACAGTCACACAGTGTTTTATGTGCTAAGAACCACTAATAACAATTTCAGGTATTAACACAAAAGAATACTTAAGGGGTTTAATACATAACTGCATCATTAATAGAAACAAAGCTGTGTGTATAGTCGCTGTGCAAAGAGCAAGTCTTTCATTATCACTTAGTGTTGAGAAGGAAAAGGTCTTTGAGAATTTTTTTTGCGTTTGAAGGGGTTTGCTTTGTTTTGCTTTTAACTTTTTTTTTCCCCATCAAGTTTCATGGCATGCTGGATTCCCCATCACATTTTTATCCTGGTTTTTGCCTAATGTCTTTGACAACTGAGTGTTTTCCAGTTCACTGACCTTCATATCAAAAGTGTTTTTCATTAAATACATTTTTGCATCATGTTCCTAGCAGGTAACAAATCCTCACTAGTCATGCCTGTAATCAGGAGCTCAATTTTTCTTAAGTATTTTCTTCTGGAAGCAATTATTTAGTCCCCAGTGATAGCTTCGTTTGCATTGTAACAGTCACCTGTTAATTCTTATTCTAAGGTTTGTATAAAAATTGACTGTTCTTGTCCTTGTGGATCAGAGATCTGGATTAATATTTAATAAAATTAAAGAACCCTTTTCTCTCATTGCATGATTGTTGATGGAAGGTGTGAAGGCCCACTGAACCTAGTGTTTGAGCCAAGTGGCTGGGGTTTTTCACTTTACCCCTTTCTTTTCTCCAGAGTCTCGTGTGATAGGATCCTAGAATAGTTTGTGTTTAAAGGTCCCGTAGGACCTTTAAATGTCAAGTAGTCCAACCCCCTGGCTTTGGGTAAGGGCATCTTCAACTAGATCAGGTTGTGCAGAGTCTGGCCTAACCTTACCGGGGGTGGGCCATCTACCACTTTTCTGTTCCAGTGTTTCACCACTCTCATCATAGAATAATTCATTTTTATCTAGTCTGAATCAATGATTTTTCAATTTAAAACAGTTACTGCTTTTCTGGATGCTATAGGGCATATTAAAAAATGTGTCCTCATCCTCTCTTTAAGTACTGAAAGGCCACAATGAGGTCTCCCTGAAGCCTTCTCTTCTCCAGGCTGAAACACCTCTGCTCTCCCAGCCTTTCCTCTTTGGAAGAAGGCTCTACACAGGGCCTGCTCCAACAGGTCTGTGTCTTCCTTGTACGAAGGACCCTGGAGCTGGACATAGTACTGAGAGTGGTGGGGTCTGATGAGAGAGGAGTAGAGGGGGAAAAATCACCTCCCTTAACCTGCTGGCCACACGTTTCTGACTTACGGTCAGCCCCTCAGCCACCAGCACCCCCAGCTCCTTTTCAGCACGGCTGCTCTTGATCTGTTCATCCCCCAGCCTGTGCTGATGGGGGGTTGTCCCAGCTCAGGTGCAGCATTTGGCCTTGAACTTCATGAGATTCATGTGTGCCCACAGATGTGACATACAGGCCCCACACGGCAGTTCAAGAAGTGAGGGGAAAAAACCCAATAATCGTAACAGTGAACAGGAATTAATTTTCAGTGTTGTGGATCTAGCGATGAGGACTGCATTGCAAGCACTCAAGAAGTAGGAACAGAGGAGCAGTTCCTGTTGGAAGGGAGAGAAGTCTTCCAGGAGATAGATCACAATGCACAGGAAGTGCACTGTTTTAACAGCTGTTACTGAGTAGCTGTTTAGAGGCAAACACACAAATTTGCTTCTTTGTCTCCATAGCTGGAACTCTGTGCCTTGCTACATTCTTATCATTTGCTACATTCTTATCATTTTCTCTCTTCTGGAAAATGAATTTATTTTCCTAGAGTGGTTTAGCGTATCGTAGAACTGGCAATGGTATAGGAGTTTAACTTTGATGCAAAATTGGAAAGCTATTTTGTGTAAGGTTTTTTGAAGAAAATTTGTTACTTTTATATATAGCCCTGAATGATAATTTCTGAAGGATATGAAAAGCACTTAGTTCTTTAATATTTAAGATTTTTATAAACATTTTGCAGCATAAATTTGACACAACTGAAATATAAAAGCAAAGGCATTTATTATAAAATTTAAATGTGTATGAAGATAAAAATCACATTAGTTTAAGTCTGTCTTTCTGTTCTGTGACGTCTGACTATGGAAAACATTATTTTCCTCAACTTCAATCTTGCGTGTGTGTCTGTGGGAGGAAGAAAGAGTTCAGGAAGGTTACGTGGACTTTAATGACCTTTTTTTTGACCTTAATGGTCACTTTTTTTCTTTGTGAAGTGTTGGGGAAGTATGATGGTAAAAATATATATAAAGCAAGAGAGAATGTGCATCTTGTTTTTCTGTGTTTTGAAAATAGGCTTAGTCATCTTTCTTTGACTATCACTGTAGTAGTATCATCTACGTATGGTTTTATTTAGTCAAGGAAGTGTTTAGTATATCAGGTTACAAAATGAATCTAAAACACCCTGGTTAGTTTGCACTCTCAAGACCTTAATTATGTTGCTATTGCTTATTTGAAAAGAACATATTGTCTACTTCTGAAAAAGCATAATGGTAATAGTTCTCAAGTGATTTTTTGATTTGGCTCTTGTGCAGCAAAGTGATTACAAGTCATTATTTAAACATATAATATGCAAAATTAGCAAAAAAAAATTCATTGTCTGTGCTTGATAATTTTATCTTTTTAGCGTCTTGAACTTCTTCAAGCATAAGCATCCATAGTATCATTGCAGCCCTTTTTGTTGCAGCTGTAAAGTATTATTTATTGTTTAATATGTTGCTGAGCTGGGGATGCAGAGTTGTCTCTGTATTCCTTCAACAGTGTTGCCACAGATCGGAGACTACTGGTAAACTCAGTTTCTGGCAAAATAGCAATTCAGTGTTATATCCTGTTATGTTGTGTTTTTTATGTGTGGGTTTTTTCCCCTCACCCACCCACTCTGATTTTCACCTAGTGTCCTGACAATCTATGATGGCTTTTTGATTTTCTGGAGAAGCAGCTGTGCGGGTTTTTAAGTAGTTCAGATCATGCTGTAAGAAAATCTGAACTGGAACTGCAGAAGTCACTTCTGTCTGTTTTATATGCCACTCTGTAATTTATTCATGTGCTTTTGGAACGTGGACATCATTCATTACTATTGACTGGTCACAGTTGAACTTGATCAGGAAACATGCTTTGAGAGCTTGATTTTTGACTCTTCATGGATATAATTGCCTTTTTTTTTTTCGTAGCTGAGTGTTAGGTTTTTTCTCCAGAATAAAAATTAAAATGTACTCCAAATTAATGTCAAATGGCCTTGTTAGAGTGCTTATATGACCTGTTGTACCTTACATGACCTAGAGTGCCTGTACCTATTCCAAAGGTATAAGGAGAAACGGGCTATTGTGCGCTTGACTTTTTGAAAGCCTTCTCAGGGAAAATCTTTCAAAATTTCCCACTGATACATGAATTGGCTTTTATTGCAATGCACACATATAAAGGGTATTTATTGGAAAATGTTAAACCACTGTTACTCTTTCAAATGCCACTAAAGCATGAATGGTTGTCCTTGATGTTCAGAAAATAGTGATTGATGCATCTAACATTTATGTACTCCGAAGCTGCAAGTGCTGTTGTAGACTGTCTTATCCCTTGTGTGTACGAGTAGGGTTATCTACAAATAAGCCCAATCTTTCCCCTAGGAGGAGGATAGTAGCAGAGAGCACTAGGCAGATACCCTTCAAATAATACCATCAAAATTATTTTTGCAAACTCGTCCACATGATTTAAAAATAATGTACTTTAAAGTAAATTATCAAGTAACTTAAACCAGTTTAAAAGATTGTCCTGAACTGGACTGATTCCTCTCACCAAGAGGGCGAGGAAGAAAAGAGCTTTGCTGTTATGCCTGTCACTGTGTTAATACAGCAGCATGAAATATTCAGAATTCTAGTAGTGTATAGACCAATTAGTGCTTGGCAACATTGTGTTCTCTTCCATCTGATAGTAGGGAATAATCAAGTTTGGAATATGGATGTCAATCTGCATTTTATCTTCTCATTGTGGGGAGGGATGGGCATTCTGTGGGATCGGTGTTCCTTCTAAAAGGTTTTTAAACCTAACATGTACACTAAATGTGTGGAGTTTATTCTGTTTGCTGTTTGGTAGCATTTTTTTTCAAACTTTTGAAAATTCCTTGACATTGAAGGAAATGAAGATAACTTTTTCCTTTTTCCCACAGATCCAAACATTTAATGTTGAGGCACCATGCCAGACCGTGGAAGATTTAACGAGTGGGGTTGTGATGGCCCAGGTTCTTCAAAAAATGTAAGTAATTGTTTACTTGGTGAATTAAATACAGGCTTTTTATCTGTACATTTTTATACATTTACATGTGTTTTACCATGGTTGATATTCCCTAAGGATGTGGCTTAGACGGTACTTGAAACTGGAACATGACTAATGATTTTCTTCTTTTTAGTTTACAGACAACTATCTTAAATGAAAAAGAAAAGGTTTTGTTTTAGAGAAGAGCGTACTGGAAAGTAAGCTGAATTAAAACTATACTTAGATACTCACACTTAAAATTGAAATCAGTGCAAGGTAAAGGTAATTGGCCCTGATTGTTGTTTGTAACTATAGTCACTAGTGTTAGAATTAGTTTAACGTAGTAAAACTTCCATGATAAACTGAATGGAACTGTCAGTTTAGTTGTTTGCAGTTGGAACTGCTTTTCAGTTTGTTTCCACTGCCCCTTGTCTGTTCACCAGACACCACTGAGATTATGTGAGGGTATAAAGAAGAAGGAGCCATTGGGTTATTTATACACAGCGTTGGTGAGCTTGTACTGAGCCTCCTCTTTTTGAGGCTAAACAAATACAGCTCACTCAGTCTCACCTCATTTGATAGAAATTGCAGTTTGTTAATTAATTGCCCTTTGCTGAACTTCCATGCATGTCCAGGTGTGTCTCTTACTGGGAAACCCCAGTAACTCAGCAGCAATTCAGGTGCGGTTTTAGCAGATCTGAGCAGTACCTCCCTTGGCCTGCTGGCAGCGATCTGCCCAGCCCAGCCCAGATTGTGGTTGGTCTTTGCTGCAAGGACACATTGCTGGAGTGTGTTTCACTTGGCTTCTGCATAGTTTCTCGTCTGTAAAGTTGTTTTCCAACCAGCTGGCCCCCAGTGTAAGCCCCGTGAAGTGGGTTTGTTTGCACTTACCTTTTCTGAGATGTGTAAGGTTCCACTCAGCTTGTTTTTCCAGCTTGTGGAATTTCTCCAAAATTACAACAGAACTATCAGGTCAAACACTCCTTCCATTTTTATATTATATGAACAATTGCCCTCTCTCCCATCATCTAGGTCCCTATTAAAGACATTTAGTAGTATTGATCCCTAGGATATGCTGCTGATGGACTGGCCTCCAGCTGGATTTCATGCTTCTGAAACCTTTGAGCCTTGCATTTCAGCCGTTTTTCAGCCCACCTTGCTATCCAGTTACTCCTGTCATGTTTCATTAATCAGTTCTGCTATAAAGATGTCATCCTGATCAGGCAGTCTATGGCAGGAATCTGTAACAGATTTATGTTGATCTGCTTAGTCATTCTGGTCAGTAATCTCTCAGCTGGCTCATATCTGTCCTAAGACAGAGCTCATTCATTCCCTCTGGTCTGTCGCTGGAAGGGTGTCTCTCTGTCACTGCCTTCTCAGCTTGTTCTTCCTAAAGAGCCTGTATATGTTCACGGCAGCAGCCTTGGCATGTGAGCCATCCTACCACAGCTTCATCACCCCAGTGACTCTGTGACCTTGTAACTACCTATTGAATTCTGTTTCTTCCTATTTGTTCTCCATGCGTCATGTTTTAGTGCACAAGCACTCCACATACTCATCCAGTCTTTCTGATTCCCAAGAATGAGGCTTTCCCCAGAGTGGTCTTCTTTAGGCCTTTTTATATTTACGTGCATATGCTTGGGGTGATCCCACTTCACTCAGGCCTGTTTTTGTTGACTATGAAGTATCTTTTGTTCATATAACTTATGAATTTTGTTCATATAATTTAAACCCTTAGTTCTTTAACAGAGTCCTATACTTTGTCATTTAATGTTTGTTTTTCTGTTGTTCCTTGTATAAAACTGTTCTTACCACCTTGGCCAGCCTGTTTGTGAAATTGCATCTGCCCACTGTATTCTGGTGGATCCCATGTCTTCCAAGCAGTCCATATTCTCAAAAGGGTTTAATGGTCATCAAAAGCAAAACTTTGTTGCCAATACTATATCACAACTGGTTGTTGACCTGCAGGATCTGTCTGCTGCTCAAATGTCCCCCTCACTAACTGGTGCAGCTGGGGAGAACACTACTTGAGCCTTGACCGTGGCTTCCAAAGCCTCATAATGACACTTGGCACTTTGCAGATTTCCCTAGCTGTACAGCTCATACCCAGGTGGAAAAGCAGAAGGAGTAATAGTGTGAGGGCTGGACAAGCTTCAGCAATCTTTCAGCAATGCCAGGAATTCAAACCCGGAGCAACCAAAAGCCTTTCTTGGATGATGTCAGTCAGAAAATGAGGGTCCTCTATCCTGTGGTAGTGTTTAACATCTCTTGCGCTGCTGTGTGGCTGAGGTTTACTGAACACAGATGGTTTGTGTGACAGAGCTCCTAGAGCTGTAACTGCTGTGGGGTCACTGAATCTGTTCTGTGGTTGTGGATTCTCAGAAGCAGGAGCCTTTCTCCTAGTGAGAGAAGAAGCTGCCAGTTTACAGGAAGAATGAAAAAGGGGATAAGGGAAATCTCGGTATAGTCAAATATTTCAAAGCAAGACTGTCTTGGTTTGAAAGACTGGCATCTGATAAGGAAGGCAGGAGCCTCTCTTGGAATGGCAAATGTAACCCCCCCCCCTCCAAATTACTGTAATTTTGAAATTACGGTGCTCTCAGGCAAAGATATGGGAATAAGAATAACCATTCTTTACTAGTATGTATAAATAAGAAAAAGTAAAAGAACTGCAACTTAATAGGAAAATTAAAACAGAATGCAGCAGTACAAAAACGCTGACAGAGTCAGGATACAACCTGACACCCTGTCTGTCAGGCTGTTGGTAGCAGTCCGATTAAATGATGGTGATGTAGAAGGGTCTGGTCTTCCTCTGGTAATCCAGTGGAAAAAGGTTGGCTGTGATGTTCCAAATCGCAGATTATATCCAGGTAGGAATGTTTGGCTCCTCCCCCTGGGTGGAGCATCTCACAGTGGGATGATGTAATTTTATCAGTCATGCAGTGAGACTCAATGGCCCATTAAAAGAAGATAACCCCTGGAGAGAGGATGGCTTATGGAAGAGGTAAAGAACACTGCCCCACCGGGTTTTAACAGATGGTAGTAGAAGACATGCTTTTGGTTACATCTTGCATTGCAGCCTAAGACAAAGACTTTTTAGCACGTGGTTCTGAGATATGGTTTTCAGCTGGTGAACTGATACTTTTAAAATAAACAAACAATACAAATACTGCATTTCTGTAGCATGATTTTAAAATACATAAAGATCATCTAAATAGTTTATAACTCTTTCTTTATGTCCTGTGTAATAATTTGAACATGCCAAAATTTGTATTCAACTATCTTGCTGTATGATAGATTGTGCTTCAGATTTAACATTTTGCATACTTATGTAATGAACAGACATATTCTTATGCTGAAATTTAGCAAAAGTATTGCTAAATCTTGACTGCTTTCCTGTTGAGATAAACTTTAAAAAGCAGCAGCAATCTGATCTTGGACTGTACGACAGGAATGAGAACATGAACAATCTTTGAGAGAAAACATTTTTGTTTCTCTTTGTAAAACAGAATAAACTGAAGATAAGTAGTGTAAGATAAGTGTGACGGAAGATCAGTCTAATTGATTTTTGAAGTAGAAACCCAGAATTGTAGAATAACCAAACATTTTTTCTTTCCCTGGACATGAGATTGGTCAAATACAAGGATCGGCATTTGTGCAGTTGACTAGAAAACTGATCAGGAGCGTGTTGACAAAGCCATTTTTAATATTCGTTCTTGAAAACAAAACCAAATTCAGCACTAGCAGTGAAATCTTCCTTTTGGTCCTTGGAACAGATAGAAAAGAAAGAATACTTTGCTGGGAATCAGGGCATGTTCCAACAATGTGAAGCAAGTCTAGAGCAGGCTCATTTGCTTTTTTCCTCTTTATATTAGCAGCGCACGTTTCCACTTTGTCCCAAGAAAGATAGTCGCGTAGAAGACAATTTTTGCAGGAAGACAGCTGCATGCTGCGTGTTTAAGGTTACTTGGAAAAGTCACACAATGTTAAATAGCAAAGAGCAAACCTGAAAGCAGCAGGTCACTGCAACGTATCATTTGTGGTGAAAACTTGAATAGTTGCCTTTGGCATGAAGATCTCTCAAAAAGTTAATCTTCAAAGGAAAAATGCGTTATTTTGACTCCAAACAAAACTTAAATGCCATTACTCTTATACTATTGAGAAGGATAAACTACTTACTTTGTAATTCATGTTCCTTGAAAATTGGGTGTTTCTTAGTATAGGTGCCTACTGTTAAAGGTTCTTTTAAAGTGTTCATTCTTTGAGACTAATAACAATGGGAGGTTAATTAGGTAAAGGTAGGGAGGGGGGAGTTCTGGCAACCTTGTGTGCATCGGGATTTTACTGTAGTAAATTAATTAATGTCTAAAAAATAGCTGAAAGAGCAGATTAATATATCCAGTAAAAAAAGAGCATTGATGAAAATTTAAAGGTGTTGGCGTAGTCCAGTGATCTGGATATATTTCCAGATAGGGGAGTGAAGATAGCATTTCTTCCAAAAAACTTAGAGGTTTGATAGTGAACTCTATTATTTCTATTGTTTTCCTTACATCTACCTTCATAAGAGGAGTCCACTGGTGCTTCTGAGGATGGGAGATAGTAGGTCATGATGAGGAACAATTTTTGAGAGATCCCTAGCTCAGGGAATTAGTTGTTTTAGACATACATGTAATTTGCACAAAACAGAACTGTGGGATTTATTGTCAGAAAAAGAAAGAAAAGAGGGAAGAAAAAAAGGAAGTACATTGCTTGCTCATCAGCTGATAAAAACCAACTGTGCCTTGTGCCAAGTGGAAGGGGCTAACAGTTTCTTCTATGGATCTTAATTTTTCGTACATCATCCTCAATATTTTTTGCACTCACAGCAGCAGCCCATTTGTAGATAAGTGCCAGACATAACAACAAATGTAGCAGAATTTTCTTTAACAAAGCTGCTGGAAGAAGCTGGGAGAAGAAAAGGTTGCAGAAGAAATTACTGATACCATCAGAAGCTTTTCACTACTGATGTAGTGTGTAATAGCAAGTAGCAGAAATGTGTTCTGTGTAACCAAGCATGAGCCTTTTGTTTGCAGTCTCAGCCGTTAAAAAACAGGTGTTGGTAAATTCCCAAAGGACATTTTCTTCCTTTATAGCATTAAAACTTAGTCTTCGAATTTCAGCTTGAAGTACATTGAATGTAATTCTCTAGTGCTAACTGTATTATATTTGAGGAAGAAATTCAGCCTAGTCTTTGGCTTATCTTTTGTGTGTTATTCTGTAAGATTCATTGGTTCTGTTTGGATGTGGTGATCCCTCTGACTGGCATTGATACAAAATACAGTATGATAAAATGCCTCTACACATTCAGTGTTGATTATTTTAAGAATGTTGTACTCCAGCAGTAAAGAGTGGAAGAAAAAGAGAATGTTTAATTTTTTTATGAGTAGACTGTTGGCCTAAAATTGTGTAGCTTGTGCTGGTAGAAGTGCCGTAGCTTTCTTCTGAATCCCGTCCTTTTGTTTTGTGTCGCTTGCAGTGATGTTACTTATGTTTTCACTGTCCACTGATATCCCTAGAATAGCACAATTTCCTGTTTTATACTACATTTTAAATTTTTCATTTCATCCTGCTCTGGAGACTGTTTAATACTAGGTGTCCCTCTTGTTTTGACTCTTCCTTCCACTATCATATTTGCCTTGGTAAATGTAAGCAGTATTTTCTTTTGTCATCTGTGCAGTGTGCCCCTCTAAATGAATTATTCATTTATTATATTATGCATTGCAACACGCTGTGTATGTTTTGACACATGCAAAACACAAAAGCCATGCTTTTGTAAATCACTGGGGGAGGGAAATTTTTGTAAACATGTTTTTTGAAGCAGCTTACTGTACCACTGTTAAAATGAGTAATAATCATGAGTTACACTACATGCTCTGTGGGTTGGTTTTCTTCAGAAGAGTATTTCTGTATCTTGGCATCTGTGATGCAGAGAGATGATTGCTTAAATAAAGGAAAATTTACATACAAAATAAGATGGAGATGGTATAAATGAGCACTGTTGAAAACATCACATGAAGTGATAGAGCATTATCAACGGTATAAGTGTCTTGTGCTCTGAAGAAAAGTCCCAGTTATCTGCAGTGCTGCTGAGATAGTAGGCAGGAATCAACTGATACACAAATAGCTTTCTAAACCTGGAAGTTATCTGGTGCTAGAGATTGTATGAGTTTGGGTCTAGGCTCAGAAACTTACTGAATTCAAAATACTTACTTCATGCACAAGTAGTCGTCTCGTGGTAATGAAGATGTTCCAGTAAATTTTGTGATAGTTTAGCTGCTTACTTCTCAGCCACACATTTTTGTATTTGCTTAGGTGATGCTTTTTCAAACCGTGGGAAGAATGCTGTTGCTTCCAAATGAAATGGCTTAAGGTGGTTAAAGAACTTTGAATTTGATTGAATCCTGATCACCAAAAATATAGTGAAAGGAGACTTGTTTGCAGCAAGGGCTGTGAATGCATGATCTGATGTCTGGAAGCCCCTTTTTAAGTTTGTTTAGAAATTCTTGTGGAAAAGTTTTTATTTCAGGTTTGATTTTCAATAGTTTGTTTTATAGAGCGAGCATTGCTGTTGGTCTTAGTAATGAAGTTTTTGATTAGACTTTTGAAGAGAAAGAAAATTATAATAGTAGGTGATTTCGCTTAAGGAAAGGATGATCATTCTATATGTGATTGGTGTTGATACCCAGTTTGTTGCTTTTCTGTTTATTGTATTCCTGGCAAAGTGGGTTTGCAGTGTGCTATTAATTATTGTGTGATCTGTATGAAGGTTCTCTAAAAAGAATTGTTGGTGCTGTTTTGACCACTGTTACATGGTACTGATTTTAAATGGATTGCTTATCAGATGTTGGATCCTTGGATGCTTCCATGAGGTTTGTATGCGTACAAATGAAAAAAGCAGATGGGATCTGTGGGAGAAGACTACCACACTGAGTTTAGATTTATTTCTCAGGGACCTTCCTCAGGTATGTCTGATGACATATATAAGGGTTTAGGTAGCCTATGACTTTCATCAAGATCGTAAAAGACAGTTGCTGGTCCATGTATTACTTTTATTACAGTAGTAGATGAGAGAAGTTCCATAGTTGCTTAGTTTCTGCTAAATTTCAGGCTTCCAAGGTGAAGTGAGTTGGACCTAACTCTGAAATCTTGTTACTGTCTCAACTGGTGCCCTTACTGGTGCTGTTATTGTTGAGAACTGGGTATGCAGTATCAGCTATCCAGTCAGTCCAAATATAATTTTGCTTGTGGGATGTTGCTTATACCTACCCACGTTGTTTCTTAGAACCATTATTTACCATGAAAATGGCATATCAAGGATTGATACACATTCATGGCACTGCAGTCTTGAAATAGGTGAAGATGTAAGTGGCCAGGTGCAACCCTTAAAATTATGAGGTACAATCCTTAAGCAAGTCCTCTTGGGTTTTTTAGGTGGGGAAGTACAGATCATGCCTGCTTTCTCTCTCATAAATACTTTATAATTGTGAGTCTGTTGTTAAACAAGCTTACTTGTGTGTTGGCAATTCCCAGAAGACCCATTTGACAGTCATTAGGGTGTTTTTTGAACCCCACACCTAAAATGGGGTTTGAACTGTCATTCTTCTCGTTAGTGTCCACATGATTTTGCTGTGATTGAGTGGAAATTAGGCAAATGAAGACTTTTTAATCCAGGCTTTTTTTTCAGGGAGAGCTATTTGTGTCATGTAAAAGCTGAATGTGAACATTCTTAATGTGTCAGAGATCTTATATATATATACTTGAATCGATGTCATTCTTAGATTTACTTGTCTTCTTGTGGCAGCGGCCATTTGAACGCTATTTGGAAACATATATTTCAAAAACAGATGATAGTCTGGGTAAGACATTGCTTTTTCGGTTTTGTAAATTAAGAATCTGTCATCTGTGCTAGAACTGTACTGTTTTTGAATGGAAGTAATTTGGAGTCATCAACTTAACTAGTTGATGACTCCAATTAATTAATTAAAGCTGTTCTTCCAGATATATGTTTGCAGATGCCATGTCAAGGGAAAAGAAATATGCTGTAATCTTCACCAGAGTCTGTAACAAAGTGTGTAAAAATAACAGTGAAAATGTCCGTAGAGAAACGTTGCTGTTTGTGATATTCCTTCATTGCTGTGTATTGTAGTTGTAAATACAGCTCGCAGACCTTGATGCCTTGTGAGAAGGCATTGTGGGGAAGATGGAATACAGCTTGTGCTGTGCATCATATGCAAAGTGTGGCTGCAAAGTTTGTGGTCTAAAACAGTACTGATGTAATTGTTGGTTTACAATATATATGGTGTAGGTGTTATTTGAATCTTCAGGCATATTCAGAGTTTTCTTGAAGTTCTGCTGAAAGATCTCATGGCATCTTGCCTTTGAAAAAGAGAGCTCAATCCAGAACCCTTCTATGTGTGGAAGGTGCAGCAGTAGAATCTGATAGTAATCAGGAGCAAACACAGCAGTGTAAGTCCAGACAATAGAAAACTTCACCTGAAACTGTAACACAAACTCTAAAGAGCATTTTGCTAACAATAGAAAGGTGTTTTTTCACTCTGACTGTATTAACTTTATATGTTGGATTAAATATGAGCCTTTTCTTATGCTTTCCTACTCCTTCAAAATGAGTTGTAGGTAGTACATTCTTTCTCCTTAATTCTGATTATAGCATTTTCAAAATTTTCTATGATAAAGGGAAAATGTGACTGAACTGAGCGGTAGAAAATGTTGGCCTTGTAGGTGATCTTTGAGCTTGGCAGCAAGAGAGACAGTCTCAGGAGGTATCTTGAAGAAGCAGCTTGTGGAAGATGCTTGAGAAAAATGCATAGGAAGAAGTTTTACTTAGAAGTATACTCTGCAAGCAGTAGGAGTTCTCTGTTCTTTCTCTTGATTGCCTTGTCAAAAGTGCAGAGGATAGAAAAATTTCTGAGGAAGGATGTTCACAGAAAGATTTGTGTAGGGTATACTGTGAAAAGACAATCTCAAAAACTGATAATGTTTGGTAGATGAAATAGAGAAGTGTGTTCTTAGTCATGAAAACTTCAGTGATGCTTCCTAGCTCTTCTCACTGTATTGAGACAGCATATGTATTGTTCATTTTCAGGCTTTTATTTTAGAAGTTGAATAGTTGTGAGCAGTGTACAATGATAGGGACCCATAATATGTGGAAAAGTAACAATTTTAAACAATTTTAAGAAATGCAAGTAAATACTGCTGCAGCACCTGAGGAGAAATAAAGAGGTAGGCCTTGTGGAGGGAAAACTGGCAATATGCATTCAAAATACAAAAGGCTTCCTCAAGAGCATAAACTGCTTATGACACACAAATGAAGCTGTGCTCTCAGCAGGGTGCAAGATGTTAGGAAAGTGAGTAGTAACAGGATTATGAACTATTATATTCAGGCAGTGTGTCAGATACAAGAGGGAGTAATTTAAATTAATTCAAACCTGAGATAGGAGCTTAATGACAAATGTTTACTCACAGTTTCTGTAGCGTGTTTTTAATGAATACACTTTTTATCTTTCAGAGATCCAGCTTACTTTGATGAAAATTGGCTGAACAGAATCAAAACAGAAGTAGGAGATAATTGGAGGCTAAAGGTATTCGACTTACTTTGCTTGTCTGTGAATCTGTATTTCAGTTGTTAATACAATATTGTGTCTAAATATTCTCACATTTCTGGATTAGGATCTTGCTTTGTAGACAGCATTTTCAATTTAAGACTATTTTAATTATACATACTTGTTTTTATCATGTATTGTCCTGCACAGTTTTAGCAAAGACATTTTGAATTTGTAAACAGATTTTAATCACTTAAAAGGAAAATATTAAAATAAATGTTATACATCAATTACCTCTTATTTTTCAAATGCTGAATGAGAGATTTTTTTTTTAATGCACAGTGTGAAAGCAGCTTTTAAAAGAACAACTTTTTTGAGAAGCAACTGCATAAAAATAGGAATATAATAAGCAATATATTTCCAGAAAAACGGCAAACTGTTGCTCCCTTTTACTTTTTTCTGTGTTTTTTCTGTGTTTCTACTCAGCATGGTTTTTAACCACAGTCTGATTTCTGGGTCATTTGTATCACTTGGCATTCTAGCACTTCTCTGCAAACCTGAAGGAAATAGAATTTATGAGAACTATGAATGAATTTTGCTTTAGAATATGCAGAGCACAGTCTCACCTGCAGATGTTAGTGTAGTTTTTGACAAGTTTTGTTCAGAGAATGATCTGTGTGCTTTCCTAAATTTCCATTTTCAGCCTGACTAATTCAGGGGAAGAAAAATAGTTATTAATTTACTGTTAGTTCTTGTTTCCTGTAAAACCATTTTGTTCCAGCCAAAACCCATTCTTAGAATCTGGCAAGGACTACAGCTGTGAAATGCTCTGGTACTTGGAGGCTTGTCTACAGCACTCTCTGAATTGCAGGGACACACAGACAGAATGCTACCTGAGACATACTGCTGCTGTTTATATCTTGACTTGGCCAGGAAACCTATCAGCATGGTTTCTGCTGTCTGACCAGTTGTGTGAAGGCTGGAACGCTTTAGAATGTTTTGTCTGCTAGAGCTGCCAGCAAAACTGAGGGTGCCTTGGTGAGGATATATTGACTGACTGGTGAATAAAAGACATGATCCCTAAAAATGCTTTAGGACTCTTTTGGTTTCTGCATGTAGAGCATTTAATACAAATGAACTTCTCAAAGTATTGTATGTAATTGCAACTGAAGAGATGGATACAAGGTTTTACTTTTCTGTAAAATATTTTTTGCTAAAGAATATCGAAGTCTTGGCTGGTAGATGTGGAGGGTAACAAACTGAGAACTGTTCGTTATAATAGCATTTGAGCTGACTGAATGTGGAGCAGCAGCTTCTATAACTGTCATACGGAGTTTGAGGAATAAATATTTTATGTCTCCCACCTATTTGGCAGATGTAAAAGCTTAGCAGGTGTGGGGGAAAAAAGCTGAGCAATCTAGTAACTTCCTTATGTGACTGAGGTTGGCAAAGCATCAGGTCAAATTTCAGTTTCTTGCTGGTGTCATTCCATCATGTTTTTCAAGTGTCCATGTAAACAAGAACTAAAGACTGTTTCTTTTTTGTTTTGTTTTTTAAAGAAATATGTATAATTCAGCTTTTTGTATACATTTTTGTAGACCACTTCCCTTTTCATGAAGAATACTAAAAGGCACAAGTGTGATACTTCTACTCTTGTTTTTTAATCTGGAAAGTAATCCTATACTTTGCCAACTGTTCTTTATATGTGAGTAAACGTTGTTTGTAGTCTAGTTTTCCAAATGTCTATCATCTGATCCTTCATTTAAAGTCTGGCTTGTAGGAACACTTCAGTCTGTGCATTTCTATTCATAGAATTGTTCAGTGTGGAAAAGACTTAAGATCAAATTAACTCTACCAAGTCCACACTAAACCATGGCCTAAGCTCCATATCTACGCCTCTTCTAAAGACCTCCAGGGATAATAACTTGACTACTTCGCTGGGCATCCTATTCCAATGCTTGACAACACCTTTGGTGAAGAAATTTGGTGCAACTTGAGGCCATTTTCTCTTTTCCTGTCACTTGGTAACTAGGAGGAGAGACACCCTCACCTCACTACAACCTCCTGTTAGAAATGTATTCATTACTAGATTTAAGATGTGGGCATCATACTTGTCTGACTCTAGAATATAGCTTTCCCTTCCTACTTTAAGAAGTGCCATGAGAAGTGATAATTGGATTATCTCAAATGTTGTGGTAATGAGCTGCATTTTTTTTCCTGTTGCTGAAAATGGTCACTCTTTGCCTCTTACGCCATCTGATATAACAGTCACTACTTGTAGAAGCTCCTGGTATGAACTGCATAAAAGAGGCAGTCTAGTAGGGGAAATACATAAAAACAAGCTAAAATGTAAAGTCTAGGAAGTTTTGTGCAACAGTGGTTGGGAGGGCTGGTAGAGATTAGTGTAGGTCTTGTACAGCCCACCTAACCACTGTTCATAGAAGTAAAATTATAGAATCACAGAGTTGTTAAGGTTGGGAAAGACCTTTAGGATTGAGTCTAGCTGTCAGCCTAGCTCCACCACTGTGTTCACCACGACCCATTATGTCACCAAGTGCTCTATCTGCAGCATTTTTGAACACTTCCAAGGATGATGACTCTACCATTTTGCTAGGCAGTCTGTTCCTATGCTCTACAACCCTTTCTGTGAAAATGTTTTACTTAATATTTAACCTAAAACTTTCCTGGCTCCACCTGAGGCCGTTTCTTCTTGTCCTGTCACTTGTTACCAGGGAGAAGGTAATGAGTGATGTGATTGTTAATTTTAAATCGTGTGTTGTCCTGTATGGAGAAGAAACAGAAACATGAGGCTGAAATATTTTGGGGGAGGAGGGGAAGAGGGGGAGGCATGGGTTTGGTTACTTTTTTTTTCGCGTTTTGCTTTCTGATAACTGCAATGTTTTTGCTGTTGCTGCACCATTAAAAAGATAAACCTCACAGGGATGTTTTTAAGTTCTTTTTTCAGGGCAAGTTGCCAGACTTGAGAAATTGAGCAATGCCCAGGAGAGAAAAAGGGAAACACTAAAACTTGGGGAGCTTGCAAAGTAGTAACCATTCAGCAAGCATTCTGGTTCTTAGAGCTGACCAGATCTTTTATCTACTGTATTTAGTAGAAAAACGTTGTTATTTCTTCAGGGTTAAAATGTCATGCTCATAGCATGTATACATCAGTATACATAGTAGTTGGTGTTTTCCCTTGGGCGACAAAAAACCATTTCACTGCTGCCTTATCTGCAATTCTATGATGGTTTATAAAAGAAAAAAGCAAAGACATTAACTCTTTCTTCATGTATAATGAACACTTCTGTATAGCCCAAATTTAAATTGTGTACAACGTAGTATTTCATGGTTGAGGAAGATGATATCTTGAACATAAAACCTGTACTGAAAATGAAAAGCAGCTTAGAAAATAGTTTGATTGCCAAAATTTTGCAGGAATTACTTGAAAAAATTACTGATTTGATACATGGGCAGCAGTTTTGGCAGTTACAGAACAAACTATTGGCTGTCTGAGGGATGACATAAAATTGTCTCGCTTTCCCTCCATCCCCTTCCATTCAATGTGGGAAGCGTAGAGATGGAAGGAAATAGATTGTTCAGCTTGATCTCTGGGTTTTTCTTCTGAACTTTCCATTTTTGCTTTCAGACTACAACATCAATTTAAAGTCTTGCTGTTATTTATAGTAGCAAGGTGTGTTAGTCTTGTGAGCCTTCACTACCTAATCTTTCTCTAGGTTCCATCTATAATCAGTGATGAGACACGCTCCTGCGAATTGCAGTTTAAATCAGAAACCAAATGCCTATGAGAGTGATACAAACAGTGCACACATGTGCTCCCTCCCCTTCTTGATGTGTGTGCACACACCCACCCACACCCCCCTGCACACCCACCCCTCACCCCACCTGTTAACTGCAAATGGATAAAAACGTACCTTAATGAGATATCCGAAGCTTATTGGTTAAGAATTCCCACACCACTTGAAAGTGTGTCCTAGCAACATTTCCAGAGGTTACTCAAGATCTGAAATAAAAAAAAAGAAAAGGCAATTTACACAGAGCCTTCAGCACAAACAAGGTTTCAGTCATAGATGTGATATAAGGATAATGCAAAATTGGAGAGTGGCTGTCACAATGTTAGAAAACCAAGAAGTTAGATAGCCCATGCTCCCTTTTTGTCAACCATCACAAGCTTAAGGGCATTTTCTATTGCCATGTCATTGGCTTTTCCCTTTGTTGCACAACTGTATTAATAAAGAGAGAAATCTAGAAAGACTGCCCTTACAAACCCAAGATTGGAATCAGTAAGTAAACTGTAATTAGGGATTTTATATGACAAATGAAAATAAAAGAAAAATAGGAGAAAAAACAAGCAACCATTAAGTCTTATGGTGTTGGCAGATCACATAATTTCTGCTTTCATTCCAGTCAGTTTATGGGGTTAATGCTGTGTAACAAGAGTCAGTCTCATACTAAGCTCTGTGTGCTTAGTAGGTAGTGCTATACTACAGCCAAGATAGCTGCTGAAAGAGAGGGTAATGATAATTTAACATAGAGAACCCCCACACCACTCAGGTGTGAGTATTAGTCAAATTTAGGTGTTCAAAGAAAGAGTGAGGATATTCAGGTTGCCTTTGTGGATGCAGATATCCTGTCATTCATAGTATGTGATTGGGAAAGTAAAACAGAAAAGCCAGATGGTAAAGAGATTGAAAATGGATAGAGGTTTGTCTAGAAATACTTAATCGTCCATCTACTGTGAATTGCAACAAATAAATAGAGGCAAAATAAAGCGTAGTTGTGACTTTTTTTGCCTCAGTAAGCTTCACATATTTTCCAGCGGAAGTATGGTTGCAGGGAATGAATGCTAAAAGGTGTTGGGAGGGTAGAGTGTATATTTTTATGAAAAGGAAGAACTCAAGTTGCTGATGCAAGCAAATAGTCATCCCATGTCGTCATGGGCTGACATCCAAACTGTGATTTAGGACTTTATAGTCATAATCTGCATTGGCAATTCCATCTGTTGTGTCCTGATATGATATAATTTAATGGTGTTTGTTAACTACAGTTAGATTTTCCTGTGTGCTTAAGAAAGTGAAAAGTAATTCCGGAAAACCATCACCTGCTGTGAGTTAGAATTCTGATTTAATTGGCTGTCTTTAACACTTTCTTGGGCTGTTCCATTTTCATTCAGCTGCTTGAGGTCTTCCTTTCATATGCTTTGACCTCATAAATGTTGCTGGATCTACTCAGTTCAATTTCAAAGTACAAAGTATTAGCAGTAGTTTCCCTATGATGATCCTCTCTCTGCCAGGGGCAGTGAAACCATATAAGTTTATTCACTGCAAACAAGTTAGGGAAAAAATCAAGAGCTATCTGAATAATCATGGATAGGTTTAAGTCAGTCTCAGTCTTAAAAGAAGTCTATAAAGAAGCTGCTTTAACCTCACAATTGTCTGATTGTGTGCCAAATACAAAGATGATACAGTTAATTCATGAAAACAAACTACCCTGGTACTGTTGATTGACAGTGGGATAAAATAGGACTGTGAAGATTTCTTTTTCAGTCTGTTTGCTGATCTCTTCTTTCAAGGATGCTGCCCTATAGGCTCATTTTCATGATGAATTTTGATCAATATTGTTTTTCTTCCAGTATCTCTACTCTAAGCACTATAAAAGTTACATGGAGAAAGGTGGTTCTCTGTGTTTAAGGGTTTTGCTTCGAAAATGCTTACAAGGAGAGGGGAAGAGAAGTATTTCATAGGTTTACATTTGGTTTCTCATTCTTTTGGGATTATGTTCAAGTTCAAGGTTCCTCACAATGTTCACATCGGTAAACTGGACTTAAATTCTGCAACATGTTCCTTGCGTTTCTGTGGCTCTTTCTGCAGCAGACTCAGGTAAATTAAAAACCGGAAGATATTAATTAATCAAGTTTGAAAATAATGTTCCAATCAGTGTGGTATTCTTTGTGGTGATTTGACATAAATTTTCTTAATTTCTTTAAATTCTTAAGTCTGTTGCAGACTTTGGTTATGATTGTGCATTGCCTTTGAGTGGTGGTCTTGGTTCCTCTTGGGCAGACACCTAGGAAATGGTTGCAGCTCTTACAGAACCATGCTGTGTTGTGTGTAACAGTACAGAAAAAGCACGAGCTTTGGTGTAGAAGGTGTAAAGTGCTATTATGCCATTATGGGAGAGACAGTAAATGTTCTCATATACATGCTATGATGTAGCATCTCCAGTTCTCATTCTAGATTGTCAGGGTATTTGATGTGTCACTTGTCAGGTCCAAACAAATTTGTTTCTTGTATGACTTAAAATTCAGTGATTATGGAGACAGTAACAATGTTCCTATATCTTCATAAGGAGTCAACTTCTGGCCCTTGTTTCCTAAAAGGGAGTACATTAACAGGAGTCAGGTAATCAAATTGTTATCACTTTGGTTTTCTTGGCAAAAAATCTTTTAGTGTGTGTATCCTGTTCCTTTCTTGGGTTTGGAATTGACTTTCATCACCTCAGTTTGTTTGTTGACCATATTGAAGTGTCCAGTTTGTCCCTGGATTTCAGTATCACATTTCCTAACAACCATCAGGTCATTTGAAAAGTAAATAACCTATGTCAGTGGACGGAATCTCCTAACTGGGTATTTCTGGAAGGCAGTTAAGAATATAAAACTTATTGTGGGCTTCAAAGGCAGTTAGAACTCAAGAGGTTTTGCTCTCCCTTCATTGCAGTTCCACAGTGTGCTGCTGTGGCTGCTGCGGACAGTGAGAGGACTTTTTGAATCTGATTTGTTTCTGTCAGTTTTAGTGTTTGCAGATCCTGTTTAAACTTCAGTCATACAATCATTTCGGTTGGTAAAGATCCTTAAGATCATAGAATCCAACCATAAACTGCCAAGTCCTCCAATAAGTCATCCCAGTGTACCCATCTACACAGTTCTTTGCACACCACAGCCATGGGGACGCAATCATGTCCTGAGTAGCCTGTTACAATGCCTGATGACCCTTTTTGATAAAGAGATGTTTCCTGATACTCAATCTAAACTCTTCCTGGCAAAATTTGAAGACATTTCTTCTTGTTCCATCTGTTGTTACCTGGAGAAGAGGCTGACCCCCACCTGGCTACACCCTCCTTCCAGGGTGTTGTAAAGAGTGATGAGGTCACTCATGAGCCTCCTTTTCTCCAGGCTAAACACCCCCAGCTCCCCCAGCCACTCCTCTGTCCCAGAAAACAGTTTGCTGCTTCTGTTGTCTAAATTGTTTTCTTAAATACTTGAACAGTATTTGGTGGTCATCTCTGGCAGTTACTTTCAGCGAAGATTCTTTTTTTTTGGTATGAATTTTACCTGTGAGACCCATGGGCATTTTTATAATTTTAAACACTATTTTCAGAGACTTGATGGAAATGGATTTTGGTGGAAGGGAGCAATACTCAATACTAGAGAAATGTGACATAGATTCTGTACAGCAGAAGGTACTTAACTGGTGCCATTGGTTATACGATCAAACAGAAGCTGCCTTTGTATTGCAGCAAAGTCATCATGGAGAAATGTGGATTTTGCCAGACACTGTAAGACAGACATTAATTTGTAAAAACTGGGAGGGGGAATGGGGGACAAAGAATGACAAGAACAAAAATGAAAGAGCTAAGAGGAATAATTAATGAGAAAAATAATTAATTAAACTTATATGGGTTGGGAATATAGGATGTTATTGAGCAGTAGATGGTTTTTGTTTGGAAGAAAAGGTTTATCTCTACAGAAAATAGATTACTAGGATACTTCAAGAGAAGAAAGGAGAAAAATAATGTTTTAACTTCTGGATGCAAAGATAATCCTAAGATAAACAAGTATCTAAAAACATTCATGCTGTAGGATCTAATTTAAAGCCTATCCAAGACAATGTTATATTTTTCATAAATTTAAATGGGTTCTGTGAATTAATAAAGATTTGTAATCACATCTGGAAGTCTGATCATAACTGCCTCTTGCATAACTTCCATGATTCTAATTTAACTATGGGTAAAGAGATGTAATTATATCCTTCTTCTGTGTGATTCTTCTGTGATTACCCACTTCATGATCATTTCTTTGTAAAATATTCCCTGTATTAATTGTATTTTCTCCTTCTTGTCAAATAGGTAAGCAACCTGAAGAAAATTTTAAAAGGAATACTGGATTACAACCATGAGGTAAGAACCATTTGCACTAATCTGCATCTACTTGCCTTTTCAGTTATGTATTTTAGTTAATATCTGTTGAAGATAAATTGTATTCTGCAGCTTAAGTACTGACATTTTCTTGAAAACATTTTGGCATATACAGTGATTCATGTCTTATTCCCTGGTCTTGGCCTTCTTTAAAACTTCTCACCTGCTTTATTGAATACTGAGGAGTTCCAGGAAGCCTGATACGGAAATTTTGTCATGTAAAGAGTAGATGGCTTTACTGACCATGTTCTGATGATGGACTTCTTGTCTGATGTACTGTAATGTACCTGTGTCTGATTTCTTTCCTTCCTCCTCTGCAGCTGAAGTCTGCCTTTTTCCATATTTTTCTCTTGAGGAAAGTGAGTAAAGAGCATTTCTAGCCTCTCCCTGCATTAAGATTTTAAATTAAATATTTTAATTCAGGGGTATTGGACTCAGCCCTTGTAATTCTCTTTTATTTTAAGCAAACTCAGCACTTAATTACTCCAGAGGAGATAGTATCTTTTCTTTTGCTGGCGAATCTTCAGCTACAATATGCATCCAATGGTGTTTGAGACAAATTGATCTGTACAGGCGGCAGCGCAGAATCCATAATATGCGTCTTCTGGACATTGCTTGTTTCAAAATACTGTCTTTCAATAAATACTACAGAGATTAAGTTATTTGTGAATAAAATTTAAGTACTTCAGAAAGAAAAACTAAGTCTTAGGAGGTCATCTTCAGTAAATGATTAGGTATCCATGTTTAAATAAATGTTGAAAACAGATGATCAAGCAAGCTGGTTATGACTGGAAACACTAAAATGAAACAGATCAGGTTTTTGTTATGGAAAATTAATATTACTAGGACAAAGTGATGCAAGCTTCTTTTGGTTGGTTAGTATGTATTATGATTAAACTTCTGGTATAAAAACTTTACTATTAGGCAAATTCTGGGCATTTTCATGCTGATTAATTTCTGTAAAGGTAATGCACATTTGTAAGTCTGACTGGATTTTGGTTTAGCTTGGTATTTTTCCTGCTGAGGCAATGCTGGAGGTTAGAGCAGAAGTAATTTGGATTCTAGTAATGAATTCTGCTTATGTTTTCCTCAACATTATTCCCTCCTTCACTACGAAAATATAGATATGTATGTGAATTTTACCTGATGTAGCTAAAAGCCTTTGAAAAATGTGTGTGTTAATGTTGTTCATCCTCAAAAATTCAGAAATTTGTATTGCATTCAGAGCAGTCGGTAAAAATGTTCCATTTGCTGTCTTTGTCCATTAAAGTATAGAACAACAACAGTCTTAAGTTAACTGTTTATTGCTTTCATGCTTTGTTCCACCTCAGTTAATCTTGCTGCAGACCTCTGCTGCTCTGGAACTGAAACTTTTAATTTTTTGTAAATGTATAATATTTTTATCTTTTGAGAATGGGTTGAATCGTCTGTTTTATCTCAAGATAGTTATTGTAGAGTCCATCCTTCATCTTCATATTTCTTGCAGGGCTTTTGATGGGTATTTTGGTTCTTTTTTCTAAATTAAATTTTTTCTCTTCTTTATTTCGAACTGTGTTCGCCCCCTCACATCCTTGGTCTTTTTCTAGTGCATGCCAATTTACCGTTTCCATTCAGCTTTCCTCAACAGGAGTTTTATTATCAGTGACTATGAAGTCACTGTAGTGTTGTTAACTTAAACCCAGCATTGTATTTGAAAGAAATTCAGGAACTACGGATCAATATATAAATGCATATCAGAATCAAGAAATACTGTATTTTATATTATTGCAGTCAGTCTGTATATGCATTCACAGAATTCTTTTGACCTAAAGGAAGTCCTTTCCAACAAGAGTGAATCTGGGTCCTTTAAATTATACAAAAATTTTTAGTAGTGTTGAAGTTAATTCTTTGAGAAAACTGCTTAAAAATCCTACTGTTCCACAGCAAAAAACACGCCATACCTAATCAGAACAAAACCACAACACTTCCACAAAGCCCAACCCTACTACACTTCAGAATGGCTTGTTTTCTTTGTAGTCTTCCTATATGCTATGCTTTTTGTAAACCCTTTAACCTGATTTCTGGTTTTTTTGGGTGTTGCATGAAAAAGAGCATGCAGCAAACACATGACTGATTCCCTCTATATAGTCATTGTTTCCTTATTGCACCCTGTTTAAGAAGTTACAGTTTCTTTTTATCTGCAATTAATGTGTCAGAGATGTGTTTAATTCCAAATTTCATATTCATATTTTCAACCCTCTGTTCAGTAAAGAGCAATTTAGCAGAATTGTCTAGTTCCTTCTACTGACAATCATTAATCCTTAATGATCTTTAACGATAAATCAGATAACACTAATTGCGTGTCACATGGGCTTTTGTTTTGCGGGGTTTTTTCTTTCTTTCTGCATGTGGGCTGTTTAATTACATATCATTGTACTACCTCAGATTGTCTTCCATGAAACAGTTTTCTTAGCTGCAAGACTTGCCAGGTATCCTTAAATTTGCCAAGAGTGTGAGGTCTAGTGATCTGAGCTTTTCTGCTGTCTTTTATTTGTCACATGTCAGTGATAGATATGTGTGTTGTATAGATGAAACATTTAATTTTCTGACTTTGTAGTTGTAAGAAATGTCAGATTTGTTTGTAATATCTTCTGTTTTTAGTTGGATTGTTTTTTAATGGAGTTCTTTTAAAAAATTAATTAGCCATGTGGTGGCCTGCTTTTGTTAGCTTTCTTATGCGAAGAGGAAGAATCTTGCTAAGTGTTTATCTAGTAGTTGCTTGTGAGTTGAGACAGTCATGTTTGTCTTTTTCGAAACATTATATGTGTCAAACAGTATGATTTTATACTGGGATGTTATATGTGAGGCAATTTAGTTTGTTTTGAAAGTGTAAACTATGGTAAAGTACGACTGAATTGTTGTTGTCAATTCTGAATCATCTTCGTATGAAATAAATGGATATGTGTATGTGCAGTGATACAGTCATGTATGTACTTTGTCTTTATGCAGATTCTAGGGCAACAGATAAATGACTTCACCCTTCCTGATGTCAACCTGATTGGAGAGCATGCTGATGCTGCAGAGCTTGGGAGAATGCTTCAGCTTATTTTGGGATGCGCGGTGAATTGTGAACAGAAGCAAGGTAATAAACTTTGAAAACATGTTTTCTTGGTTATTGTGCAACTACTAAGGAGAAAAATTATATTTCTTGGGTTTCTGTCAGAAACAGATTGGGTTTTCTTAAAAAATAATGATGACATTATTTTGTTGTACAGGTAGTAACTGTTTTTTGGTGTAAGCTTCACTGCTTTTGGAGACTCAGACTGAAATTGAATTTTCTTCCAACATGCATATATATTTTCAGTTTTGGTTTGTTGAACTGAAAAATCAGCCTACAAAGAAAAAATTCTTGTGCGCACCTTTTAACCATTTATGAGGTAGATCAGGATAGTTAAGAGTGGAAGAATGCGATTATTGTGTTCCTCAGCATGACTCTTTGTTTGTAGAGATGCATTCCAGACGTCATCTTACTACATGGCCAAGAGCCATCAGTATGGCACTGATGTGTATCAGGGTATGACTGGTGCTTGGTCTGAAGATGTCTGGTGTGATCTGGAATACTGTAATTTCTGAGATGACAATAAGGTCATCCAAAAAGTCACTTCAGGCCAATTGCCAGATGATTGAATCCCACTTCAGCAATCCCTAAAGGAGACTCCTGCCTCTCTCCTGCTGTGGCACTGGCTGTAATTCTGACCTGCACAAATACGGTAGAGACCCATTCATCTTTCTTGAAGATGTCAGAGAGGATGTGATGAGCAATGGAGATGTTTGTTAAAGTGTGTGCTACGTCTCATGTTCTAAACTTGCCTTTATTGTTACCCAGTTACCTTAAATTACATTTAATTCAAGCCAGATGAAGGTAATGGCAAATACAAACATTTATTCTAAGTACTTAAAACAGGAAACATAGTCATGTGTGGGAAAAATAGACATGTTGGAAAATAAAACTTTTTTTACTGTATTTATTTTACAGTTGCATCAAATATGTGTATCTTCCAGATTTAGCTCATTTTGGGTTTGATGGCTGCCAAAATTTCAGGCCTTTTGTCTTCCTCTTGCTTGGTGGATCTTAATTTTACAGTTAGTTTTCCCTTTCCAAACTTCTTAGATGACTAAATCACTTTAGTTTCTCCTTCTGAAATTATTTCTGTTCTCTTAACTAGGAAGTGATCTAGCTATTCTATTAATTAAAATAAAAGCAATGTTCTTCCACAAGTACATAAATAAGTCTGGTTTATTAAACCTCCTGTCATCTCTGTTTTGTATAAAATTATCTTCCTTTTGGTAACTATTTGTCATTTTCAAGTGGGAAGTATATATTATTCTTGTGTCCCCTTTACTCTTTCGCCCTGGACATTAAAAATGCGTATTTGAAATAGAACAATCAACAATTAGAACAATCTGATTTTATGTACTTTGAGTGAGATTCAGCATGAACAAATTACCCACTTGAAGGTGACTTTTTCCCAGCATCGTTCTCTTAATCGCATCATTAAAAGAGTAAAGGAGGTGATGTTTTACTGGAAACCATATTGCTTGACTGGGCAAGTCATTTACTCCTTGACTTAGTCTAAATGTCAGAATTTGTTCTTCTGGCTACTGTATTGTCTTACAAGATACTTCTTGTGTAGCTCACATGTACACATAGCTGAGCACTTCTGAGAACTTAAAAATTGGAGAGGACTTAATTTGTGATGTAGTACAGAAATAAGAGCAAACACCAAAAATGAACATGAAAATGCTTTGAAATGAGAATGCTGTAGGAAGGCAGGCTGGTATTGTTACACTTACAGAAAAGAACAACCTATGCATGGGTTGTGTACTTTAGGAGCCTGAACAGTTTGGTTACAAAGTTAGAAAAGGATAAAACTTGTTATTTCAGAGGTGTGAGGTGCCAGGGAAAAAAGGAAATCATGTAGTTTTTTCATTGTTGCAGATTTCAAATAAGCCTGGACTTGCGTCTGAACAGGCTTGTGATAAAATCTTGTTGAATTTATTGGAGTGGAACTTGACTGGTGATTATACATTTCAGTGTCATCCATGGCATCTAGTCATTTGGAAGAATGTAGCTTCTATCTTACCTTCTGTGTGACTTGACTTTAAACATTGACATTTCAGAATGTTTTTATTTTCAGAGTACATCCAGACCATAATGATGATGGAAGAATCAGTTCAACATGTTGTCATGACAGCCATTCAGGAGGTATGCTGGGATGCCCATAGTAAAAATTCAGTCTTTCATTATTTTACAGTAGTATGCTTTTTCCCACTTAGGAAAAACTTAGTTGGAAGTAAAGCAAATAAAAGGCATAGATATTTGCCTTTTTACAGTGAAAATTTTCTTATTTTTCCTTAGAAAAATCTTGCTTTATGTTAAGGAACTGTGGTTGTATGTCCCACTTTTCTTTAAATCTAGAAGACTGAAACTTCTAGATATTTTTAATACTGGGTTCCCTTTCCTTTTCTTTTCCCTCCCTGTGAATCCTGAAGTGCACCAGATTGACGTTATGTGGATAACCAGTTACTGTACAATTTTGTCAAAATTTATACCTTGAAACTGAAAAATTTCATAAACTGTTTTTTGGGTTTTTTTTTTAGATTTAGTAGACAAGTGAAAAGAAAGAAGTTGGTAACAGTATTGTTTGGTCAGCTGTAGTGTTACAAATGGGGTAATTACATGTAACATGAACAAATATGAATAATACAATAGGCTGATATGTTTTTACAAGTTACTGAGTATACTGCAGTGCATGTTGTGGAAGTGCTCCTCTGTGGTAGATCAATACCACCGTGTTAGCCACTGAAGCCCCCCTGTGACTTACAAGAAGTCAAAAGTGCCTGTAAGAGAAATGCCTATCAGTCTATAGATGGTTACTGCGGGGCAGGCCACTAGCTAGGAGGCCAGGAAACCACTAGTAATCCTGTTTCTTCTGAACCTGAGCAAGAGAAAGTAAATTCCTCATTGAGCTTTAGAGCAGTTTCTCATCTCTGTAATGTCTGAATAGAGGAAGAAATATCAGTGAGCCTACACAGGAATCTGTCTACAGTCATCACTTTGACCAGTGCTGTATCCATGCAGTCATACATTCAGTTGTCAGTGTGTGGTCTGCTGTCTCTAACATAGCAGAGAGGACTTTTGGAATGAGCATCAAAAGAGTCATTGTCTAGATCATCTTCCAGTCAGTGCTGCCAAGCACCAGTTTGCTGAAGTTTTGGCATATTTTACCTTTTTCTAAGTGTTGTAACTGTAATATACAGTGTTTTGGTGGATTTTTCTAGTGGTTTTTTTTTTAATTAAACCCAAAATGCAGCATCACTGTCTTTTGCACCACCTTGAAACAGAAAACCTTCTTTTATCTTCCTTCTTTTTGTTGAAAATCTATTTGATTTTTATAAAAATCTCTTTTATTTGATAAAATAGCTAGACTTGCAGCAGCCCACAATTTTCGGCTTTTGATAAGTAAACTTTCAACTTGTTCAGTGTTTGTCCCCTTTCTCTTAGATGAGTAGAAGTAGGAAGAAATCACAGGGTAAGAGTATGTTCTTCTGGAATAGATTTTTAAAACTCAATGCGTCAAAAGCTTACTATTCAGTTACTGGCATGGTTTTGAGTGATTTTAGTGCTACTCTCCAACCTGCTTAGAAATTGAAAGCATTTCAGGACCAAATGAGGAGGATCTTAAGTGCTTAATGAAGAGGCGGGAAGGTATCTCAGACTTGGAAACACAAGGCCTCTCTTCATTATTTTTCAGTGGGCTTGGAGTTTGGGGAGGTCCCAGTCAGCTGGAAGCTAGCAAACATTATTCTAGTTTTCAAGAAGAGAAAGAAGGAAGATGCTGTCAGTTACAGGCCTGTCTCACTTCAGTGCCTGCCAAAATTATGGAGAAGGTTATTCTGGGAGTTAGATCATAGCCAGCAGAAACTGATATGTGAAGAGTCTTTAAAGGGGTGAAACTTCATGGGATTTTCATTTTTCATAGCAGCTCTTAGAATTCATGTGACTTAAAAAATCAGTATGTAGGAAATTAGCTCTATATGCATACTTGAAAAGTTGGTATGTCATTTGAAAGCATTTGACATTGCAGGTAGTCTTAAAAATTAGGTATGTCAGAAGACCTCTCTAAGCTTTACTGATGTATTATGTAATTAATTTTTCTGTTTCAGCTGAGTACATACAAATTTTTTTGATGCTTCTATGGTCATCATAAATCTTACTTATGAAAGTATTTCATGAGGCACAGTGTAACAACTTTGCTCAATTTTTTTTCATGAAGAAGATGATTTTTCAATGGAAAAAGAAGCATTTTATATGCTAAATTTTATTCAATTATTTAATTTTTTATTTACCAATAACCACAGGTTAATATAAACTTCATAATTTATTTTCTTCACTTATTTAAATGTTTAAAATATGCCTTGTGCTCCATAAAGGTTTTATAAATGAAAGAGTGATTTTCTGTTAGTTTTTCGGTGTAGTCAAATTTTGGTGTTTTGTCACCACTTAGAATCTGCGATGCTGATCTGCAGATGTGCACAAGATACAAGATTGAGTACATTAATACGTGTAATAGAACAGGGTTTTTTTGGGCGATTTTCAGATTCTTTAAAGGCCCAAAATACTTTCTTAGAGAAATTATTTTGCCCATTATATATTCCCCTTGCCCTTCCCTTTCTCCTTCCCCTTCTGTCGTTTTCCCAAGTCTCTTCCCAGAATAGCCAATTCATTGTCGATTAAGGTGGTAGATGAGGTAAACAAATTGTTTGCCTTTGCTATTTAGAATGTGTCTAAACTTGATCACTTAACAGCTCTCTGTGCAGATCAAGTTGAGAGTCAGAATAGTGTCTGGGGTAGTGTCCAAACTTGCCAAGGGGGGAGTAGGAAAAGGTGTTTACTGTCTGGGTTAACACCAATGGTGTTAATTCTGCTTTTAAGGTTTTTTTTGTTTTATTTTTCCCTTCTCTATTTTGTCTTGGTTTTTTACAGATTTATCTTGTCTGAAGTAAAATTATTTTTTGAATAGTTAGGAAGTTATATAAAAGTATTTTATTGGGTCTATCAACAGATGGACTGGAGGTAGACTAGGTATCAACTGGAGGAAGAAGAAAGTCCAGCTGCTTTAAAGGATATACAGTGTCAAATGTAGCCATGACTCGTAAAAACTAATATAAAGGTGTTCTAAGAAAGAAAAAGAATGTGAGTACAGAAGCTAGGCTTTGATGTTGCTTTGTGGGCAATTCAGTGAGCTTATACAATATTATTAACTGTAGAGAAAGCATTTCAGATAAGGCAATGTTTTGGATTCAAAATCATCAACTAAATAGAGCAAACTCTGTTTGCAAAACCTCATGTAGGGGAAAAAAAGCTTTCATAATTCAGGTTATTCATGCATGCAGGTTTTGTGATCGTTTTACCCCTTCCCTTATCTTCATGTATCCATGACAACACAGCTTGTTCACATTTTACAGTGAAAGCAGTTAAAAAGTGAAGGTTTTAATAATACAGGATTAGCAGCAGACCTGCAAGTATTATGTAAGGTATCATAATGAATCTATGAGCATGAAAAAATATAGATGCAAAGGATTAACAGGGAATGACAGCTGCTGCTTATAAAACTACACGAATAACTTTAAGAATCGTTATGTTGTCCGGCTAATTGCACCATTTAAAATCCAGACTGACCTCTATGCAAAATAAACCAGAAATAGAACTACTCTGTAAATGCTAGTTGCTACTTTATTTCACTCTGGGCAGCTCTTAAGCAGGCTTTTCTTTCTCCCATAGAGGTCTAATGCAATTGCTTGAATTTCCAAGCACATTTTTAATGTTTCCCTTTTTATAGTCTCTGCACATCATCCTCCATTAAAGATACATGTGAAAATAGGTGATTATACTGTACTTACACTAAATGATGAGTTTGGAAATGAAAGCCAGTTCCAGTGCTGTAAAATTGTGAAGGTAAAACCTTTATTCCCTTTGTAGCCTGGTTTTGATGAAAACTTGCAGATGTGAAGGGAAAATAAGAAGGCCGCTTCCTTCTGCTTTTTATTCCCTTGACTCATTTGAAATACAAATGAAATAAAGTTTGCCCCTCTAAACTGAAAAGTATCATCATTGATCCACACCTCTCAAGACCACATACTCTAGGATCATGCTTGCAGGTTGCATGTGAAGCTCTGAAATGAATCAGTATTTCATGAATTTTTTTTCTGACTGAGCTTTTAAGAAAAGGAAATATATAGAAGAAAACAGTATGGAAATTTGCTTTAAAGATTAACAACTTACTAGTATTGTAAGATTAGTAATATATAATCAAGAAAGAGCTGATGTGCCATTGAGCTGGTAACTGATTAAATGAGCCTTTTGGAAATCTAAATTTCAGTAATATCAGAGAATGCTGATTGACCAGAAACAAAGTCAATGGGGGAAACTAGGCAAGCCTTACCTTTTATTTTTTAGGTGGATGGAAGGTGTAGTGTGTGTTTCAAGTTGATACACCTGTCTGTATGGACTCTTAAAACTTAGCATTCAGTAAAAGTTTTCTTGAAATTTTCAAAAAAATCTGAAGAAAGGGAAGTTTGGGTAGGTGAATGGAGTTGTGTGGTCTATTGGCTGTGCTATTTATGGTAAAGCTTTTGCTTTTCAGTGGGGAGAAGCTGTGTACAGGCAACCCTGAAGCAGAGCATGGTTAAGACATTTTCTTGCATAAAGTATTTACATACTTACAGTATGTGGGAGGATGTGTAGGGAAAAGATGGAAGAACTCTTTTGCCATGATAATTTGCATCCCACTTCTTAAAATTGTTTTATTGTTAACTGATGATCAGAAGTTGGATTCCTGTGTTCCTTTTGAGTTATCTGTCAGTCTCGTTCTTTGTCTGATTGTGGTACTGGACGCAAGATAATCCCTTAAATTTCATCTTTAGCTTTTCCACTATACACACCACAGACCATCCCATTTCAAGGTACTTTCTATTGCACTGAGTCATGTGAGATACATCTGCACCTGTGTCTGTGGCTCTTGCCTTTGGTGCCTCGTTCCCATTTCCCCATGACATGTACCCCATGGAGTGAAATCCACATGTACAGTGGCACATGGTACATCCAGACTACGTATCTCCAGTACCTAATGCTATTGCAGATAATGTCTTCTTGTCTGGACATTTCTGCTAAGGGTTCTCAGGGACGTTTTGGAAGAGATGGCAAAACTTGTTGAAGAAAATAGGGATAGTATTATTAGCCATGGCAAGTCACAGAAAGCAGTGACACCACAGTGGCCTCTAGTGGGTCGTGTGGTCACTTGTATTCCTTTTACTCGAAGTCTTGGACAGGCCTGTTGAGCTGGTTTTTCAAGAGGAAGTTGTGTTAGGGCCAGAAAGGGGTGGTGGCTGTTAGGGACATGTACACCCTTGCGGGCTGCATGCAGCATGGGACCTGCCTGTTGGAAAGTGCTGACTTAGCAGGTGGAACTTACCTGTGTGTGTGTGTGAGTACACGTCCAAAGTGTGTTTGTGAACAGCATTGTGAATATAAAATAGAGGAGTTCAGTATCTGGCAAATATGGGATATCCCTGTTAGTCATCTGGTGAAATGCAGTATTCAAAGTGTGTATGAACATCCAGAGCAGGGAGGGATTCGGAGGTTTTGTTTAAATGATAATCAGCTTAGAAAACAGGGTCCTGAATTGAGGACAAGTTTGTAATGCCATTGGATATGGTAATGAAAAAGACGACTTCATTTTTCAGGGGACAGCTCTGAGGCTAGGGACTTTCTAATTATTGTTGAATGGAGTGTGGGCTTGATGTAATGCTTCTTTGTGGAATAATTTGTCATTGTAAAGATGTAGAAGAAAATGGAAGAAATCTGGAAATACGTTGTCAGAGTCTGAGGAGGACTGCTGGGGAGAGATAGATTAATCTAAATTATGCAGCTAATTCTCTGTTAAGGAAATGGGGAAAGTGAGAGAAATGTAAGTGTATGTTTTGAATGGTGTAAATGGCAGACAGATTTTTCACTTGTACATGGTAATATAAACAGACAGGATTGAGAAGTGAAGGCTCTGTGCAGTGTATCCCTTGGTAAGGACCTTGCTAAGGAAAACAGAGCAAAGGCACTGATTTCTAGAAGGAATAAAGGATGTACTGTCTTTGGAGAGAGTTATCAGGCTAGACAGGAGATTCCAGGGAAGAAATCTTGTCCTGATTTTGGTTAGGATAGGGCCTTTTTAATTGTAACTTTCATGAATTGCATCATTGGAGAGCTCTTAGAACGTGGTATGTTTTGGACAGAAACCATCAGTGCTCTTCTGTAATAATGGGTATTGGATTAGTCACTGTGTATTTCTCATTTGCAAGATTGTTCCAGTTTTTGTCTTAAAATTTTTAGTAAGAATATTACCTTACTGTTTTTGCTTGAGCTGTGAGGAAGGAGGTTACTGAGCCAGGACTTTTGCTACATTTGATTTCACTTTTACCCACCCTGGAGCTGATCATTAGGTTACTATAAGAAAACTTATTTACCAGCTTTTTTCTTTCTTTTGATCAGTACATCAGTTGGTTTTGCAGGATTTAATTTGAGGGTTTGGCTGGGGTTGGTGGGGTGTTGTGGGGGTGTTTTTGTTGGTTTTTTTTGNTGTTTGTTTTGTTTTGTTTTGTTTATTGCTTTGTGGTTTTTTTAATATTCTAGGCCAAAACCAGTATCAACTATTCCTGCGCTGAAGTAGTACACAAGAAATTGTAATGCTGATTTCAGGAATGCACTCTACTGAATTACTTTTTAAGGTTGAAAATTACAGACAACTCCAGAACAGAATTTTTATCACATTTATTTTGCACTAGTAGTTGAGATAGATGTGTCCTGGAGTTGAGTGAAATAAATAAATAAAATATTGTTAATATTCAGGTAATGGAAATATGAAAATGCCATTCACTAGCTGACAAAAATTAAAGATAGGTGTTGCATGGAGTGTTGGTATGTACCATCATTCCAATGCAACTGCAGTAAAATCTTTAGTGGGATGTTCTGTAGGCTTATCATAGACAAAGAATGTGCATTGTCAAAAGAAAAAGAGATGATGTAAGGTTTCTTTTATAGCACTTTAAATATTACAAATGATGAAGATTTTTGTCTTGTTCTTGTTTCTGAATATGTCATATAAAAAATGAGGTTTAAAACTTCCAAGTTAATTTGGATTAAAGCTCTCAAAAGTAAAAATCAGCTTGGTATTTCTTTGAAACTTAGGAGGTTTTAATATAAAAGTGAATCTTCACGTTTTCTAACCCAGTGTAATCTGATTGCAGTTGATGAGTAAAGAGTCTCCAGTCTCTGTTGGAAATGATGCCTACGTTGACCTTGATCGGCAGGTATCTAAGACTGGATGTTTCTTTTCCTTCAATCATAGCATGTCAGTGGCCATATTAAGAACTCTGTCTTTCTTTTTTCTTTAATCATTAAAGGGTGTTGTGGAAAAGTAAAATGAGAAGTGAAAAATTAAATTCAGTGTTTCAAGTCCTTTGGCTTTATAAATTGAGTTTGTTCCTATTGTATTTAAAGGATATAGAAAAGTTAGTTTGAAAAACCAGTCTAGTAATAAAGGAAAAATGCAGATTGGTACAAATCTTAAGGCATGGAGAAAGAAAGAAAGAAAGAAAAATTTAAAAAGGATACTATTTGAATAAATGTTTTTATCTGAGTTCCTACTTCCAGTTTTAAAAAAACCAAACTGCTTCTATGGGAATCCTGGAAGTGCTGCAGAATAGAAGTTTTCAAATGCAATCCTTCCTGGTCTGATATATTTTAAAAATATACAAACCTTTTTTTTTTTTTTTTTNNTTTTTTGCTAGCTTACCCTCATGCTAACACTGTCCTACTTCCTTAGTTTATTTCCTAATTGAGAAGAAGAATAGATCAGTGGTGGTCACTGTATGCATCCATTATGCTTTCTCTCTGCAGAAATATGTAAATTAATTCTTTGTATGTAAAGAGGTCCATAAGAAATAAACCTGATAATGCAAGGTATGATGATGCTGTTTGAGAAAGCCTATTTAAACCTCATCATATATAATAGTACATATATATCTGTATCTATATACAAAACATGCATGCACCTGTTTTATCAGACCAGTTTTTTTGTAGCTATGTTTTCTATGTCATGTTAACTGCATTCATTTGCAAACCAGTCAGATGCATATCTTTAAACATTAAGCCTTTGAAGAGAAGGATTGAAGTACTTCCCAGTGCTTGTGAGGTTCAGTGCCCTTTTTTAGAAGGGTAGGCTTCTCTGTCATGTATTAGTTTTATTCCTGTTGAGTGCTAGAAGTAGCTCCCAGTGACTAGAGGGATTTTACCCTAATTGTCCATTCCCTGTATTCCACCTTCCTGTCCTTTCTGTATTTCAAATGTAGATTGAAAATTGAAATTACACACTCTTTGTGTCTGTAAAGAAAAGTGGTATTGACAGCTTTTTTCAGTGTAGAGATTTAGTGAGTTCTTCAGAGCCAATTTCTCCTGGAGTTTTGGACTCAATTTATAGAGTAGATGAGATAACTCTAATGTAAGAGCAAATGCTACTTTTAGGTACATTTACTTTTTACTGATACACAAATTAAACAGTATTCACACCTGCTTTTTCTTTGTATGAGCAGAATTGCTCAGTTTTTAAAAAATGTAATAATTGCCTAAATTTAAAAATAATTCTACAGACATGTGGTTCAGAATATTTTTAAATGAATCACAGAGAGTGATGAAAATGTAAACGTTTCTTGTTTATGGTAGCTGAAGAAAACTACAGAAGAATTAAATGAAGCACTTGCAACAAAAGAAGAAATTGCCCAGAGATGTCATGAGTTAGATATGCAGGTAAGTTTGCTGTAGAGTCCGTATCAATTCTGACATCCTGGAGAAAAGATGTGTTAACTTTCAGGTGGCTGAAAATAAGTGCTAGAGTATTGAAACACAATTTTTAGAAGGGGGTGAAAATGACAGTAGTTGTTTTGTTTTCACTTGTGCTAGCAGAATGAGTGTCATTGTTTTCTTATCTCATTGCCATGTTACCAGTATTATGATTCATACTAGCAAAACTTATTTTCATTCAGTTAGGAAGGGTTTGACCTGTGTGGTAAAACTTTTGCCATAGAGAACTAATACAAGTTTCACTGCTGTAACAGTTGCAGTTAACAGTTAAATCCCAGTCAGAAGTTGCCGTAGACCACTAAATGTGTATGAGTGTAGACTAAATCTTACTGTAAGTACATCAGTACTCATCTGGAAGACATGAGGAGTGTGAAGGGGGAGCCCTGAAAGGCATTGGTATGGCAACCCTACTTTAAAATATTAATTCTGGTTTTTTGTAGTTCAGTGACTGTTGGAATTAATAAAATGGATCTTTGTTGTGGTTAATATACAAACCCATATTTCAGGTCTTGGAGCACTTTGGGATCTTTGCACTACTACCTGTTTTCACAATGTTAGTGGAAACTGAGCCATCTTCGGGACTGTGTTCCTGTTTCAGGGCTGCTTGCAGATGACCTTTACTGTGGAGAGCTAGTTTTATTTGCTTGTAGGGAAAGTATGCAGATTTTATTATAGTGAAGTTATCTTCTATCATAAGAGATTTTCCTTTAAATGCTTGTGTGAAATACATACAAGAATAATTATGTTTCCTGGATTGTAATTCTGCCCCTAATGTTGCAATCTGTTGATTGCGTCACATAACAATTTAATACCTATTAAACTATACAGTGTGTTCTTGTGAAATGTGATTCATGAAACCTGCATGTTTCTGTTTGTGGGCTCTGTTGATACTTCATAATGAACATGAAAAAATACTGCTCTCTGTACCTGGGTAGGTTAATTATTCCTGTTCATCCTTTTATTACAACAGGTTGCAGCCCTCCAAGAGGAGAAGAGCAGCCTGCTTGCTGAGAACCAGATTTTGATGGAACGTTTAAATCAATCTGATTCTATTGAAGATCCCAACAGTCCTGCAGGTCGTAGACACCTGCAGCTTCAGACACAACTAGAACAACTTCAAGAGGAAACATTCAGGTAGAAAAGCTACTCTTGGTTAGATTGTTTGTTGCTGGCAGTAGAGGTGACTTAGATACTTCTGTTTCTGGTGCAAATGTGAATTAATATAATGGATGGTATATAAACACAGTAGTATAGTTTTTAAAGCGATGTATACATTATAATTTCACCCTTTACAAGATACAGCATTAAAAAAAGGACAGTGTCTTAATTCTGAAGTGCTTTATATGTCACCCTACTGTGAGTTACTTTGAATTGTTCGTGTGCAGTCATTTCACCCATGTTTTGCAAAGTCACTGAGGATGAAGAGTAGCATGCTTTTGTTTATGCAAATGAATTCTGATTGTATTTTTAAGGTCTAGTAATTCCTCCATGAAAGTTTGCTACAGGCGGTACTGCTGGTGGCATGATATACATAGCAAAATATGTCCTTCCCTGAATTTGAAAGCAAATTTAAGAGATGATGAAAAGATGGAGATTATCCACATATGAGTTCTGCATTTTGTTTACATTTCCCCAGTGTGTGAAAATACAGTTCCTCTTTAAACATCCTTCCTGGTCCTCCTGACTGCTGATTTCAGGCTGTGTAAGCCTATTCTGCAGAGGAAGGCTGGTTCACTTCACCATAACCTTTTCATTCTCTTTGCCATACTTTGCCTCTCCTTTGTGGGTGAAACTATGATATTTCTTTCTTTACCCAGCCAGTTGTTCTTTTGCTGTTTTCTTCTCATTGCCTTTTTCCAATTCTTACAGAATATGCCACATGACTTTCTTTTTTTTCTCTGTTTTGCCATTTTTCCAATTCCTCTTGCAAAACCTCCTTTCCTGCTTATTCTAACGTATCATCTCCCATCAGTTCCTTGAAAAATGTTCAGCGCTTCTGTTTCACAACAGCTATTGCCTGAATTTCTTCTTTTTATATGTCTACTCTGTAAAGGAATAAAATAATGATAATGTCCCCTTTTATCTCTTCTGATTCATCTCCATGCTCTGCAGTGGTTCCTACCTGAGCCTGGTATCAATTACTGTTCAAACAGATTTTGTCCCTTTGTTCAATATCTGCACTGCCTGTTATTGTAGTTTCACATTCTAAAAACCATTTTCATATGTGAGATGCATTCCCAGTCTCCTTTACCTCCTTTCCCTGTGTTCATGTTATGTGGCTTCTAATGGCAATTTGTATGTGTTGCTTCCAGCTCTACCTGATAAAGGAGGATATACATACAGCTTAGCTGGTGCCTAGTGCAGTAAATCACTTTTTCTCCTAGTCCTGCCTTTTTGTCCTTTGACTGTTCTGGTCTGTCATGATCCAAATCTTCATTGTTTCTGGTTTGGATGACTTAAAGATTTTCTCTCATCTCCATTCTTGTAGATTGTTTTTGGACTCCTCAATTTTTTTTTTTTCCTCATGCTCTTATCTCCTATCCTAGGCTGTTTTTGTTTTAATTTCAGAGCAAAATTACAGTAGGACTATGGGTTTAACTCACACTCCTGGGAGCCAGCCTGATAGAAACATGGCTATAGTAATGAGCGAGACGGCTGATTGTGGGTGCCTTGAAAAATCAAAAGGGTTTTAGTAATGATGGAAAATAATACAAAAGGCAAAATAACAAAACCGAGCACAGCAGAGGCAAACTCCTTGCTTGCTACAGCACCTTGAAAAGCGAGAAGTGTGGAGCTCCTTTGTTCTCTCTCTTTACTACCTAATAGCTTTGGTGGGCTTTTTGGCCCTTGGCCCAATGTGTGAAAGAACAGTCTTTGAGTAACATTTCCAGGGTCCAATCTACACTTCTGAGCTGGCTCCAAGCCAATTACAAAGAGAAATCCGCAGAAATTTCCTGCTAACTTCTTAACATGTCAAAAGGTAAAGTGAAACTCTCCGTATTTGGAAGCCCCTGCTAGAGGTGTAGAGATTGCATTACCGCATAGGACTTTCTGTTCTGGGTTGTGTCCTTCCATTCACTCAAAATACTTTGAGAAAGTTTCTATTATTCCCTTTGTTCACTGTCAAGTTAATAGAGCTTTGCCTGGGCATAGGGTGTGCAAGCAGTTCAGCAACTTTGGTCAGAATCCTTTACTTGCTAACTAGATAGCCTGGTTCTCTAGATGTACTGGGCATGCACAGGTTCTTTATGAGTAAATAAATAAAGCCACTTCAATGAGAGGTCTATGGCATTTATAACATCTAACAGTCAGGTCAATATTGTTGGAGGTAGCTGAGTTGGACAGCTGAACAGAATCTTAGAATAAAGATGTTATGTTCAAACTCTGGATGCCCAAAAATGAAAAATTTCTCCTTAAGCTTCCCTTGTGAAAAACTACTGTTGTAGAAGGAAACCTCAGGTATTTTCTTTATGAGAATATACATTACCTTGTGAATTTTTGAGTAGAGGGACTGATATTTAATTCAGAGCATTGATAAAGTTGATCTGCTTTTACATTTTGAGTAAGCACATTGGATTGGTGTTTTCCTTCACTGCAGCAGGAGGCCATTTTGTGTATTCTTAGAGGGAATGATGATGAGGAAAGGTAACTGTGGCTCAGGATAAAAAATTATTTTCTGTGATTTTTTTTATTCCTACAGATTAGAAGCTGCCAAAGATGACTATCGAATACGCTGTGAAGAACTAGAAAAGGAAATTGCAGAATTGAGACAGCAAACAGAAGAGCTCACTACACTGGCAGAGGAGGCTCAGTCTTTGAAGGATGAGATAGATGTACTCAGGTAAATTTTGTTCCGTGAACTCTTTTTTAAGTACTACCTTTTAATCTATATAATTTGAATACTTAATTTACATTATCTTTTGTGTAAGTAACTTAATATTAAACACTTTCAATGCCAAGATTCTTTGGATCCTCCAGTTTAGGTACACAGACCAACACACAATTCTGCTGGAGTAAAATAGTTGCTTATTTTGTCTGTAATCAATAACTGTTAATAAGCTTAGTAATTCTGTGCCAATTCATGGTTATAACAGGGCACTCACTGGTCTCTTTGAGTGTGCAGTATTCACCTTCATCATATCGTTCTCATCAGAAAACTAGGCTGTTTCCTTTCCTGAGTTTGCATTGTTCGGACTTTGGGTGGTGCTTTTGGTTTATCATGTAATATTAATATGAATAATATCTGTTGCAGCTCTTGTTCGCACTGGATTTTAGCAACAAAAGTTGTCATGATTTGATGATACTGGGGGTTTGTAAGGTGGGACAGTCACTTTTACTATGGAACATATTCCTTCAGTATTGACATCTATTGCCATGGGTTATTTGGAACAGTTACCCATTCGATCCAGCAAGGCTTATTTAATACTGCTGTTCCTGATTCATCAGCAGCCTTTTACCAAAGCTGTCTGTCTTTATCCCTTCTGTCATTAATACAAGAAATGAACCCATCAGGCTGCATAAACTGTGTGGGTGACATGGGTTCAAAGAGCAATTCCTTGTCCCAAGAGAGAGGCCCTGCACCTCACTGAGGATTAAACAGAGCTGGCTTGCTGCAGTGTCCCATAAACCAACCCATTAATACAGTGGGAGATTCCCTGGATTTCAGAGATTGAGTCTGTAAATTGGTTGATTCTAAAATGAAACTCAGAACAGTAGTAGTAGCAGAGGTCGCTGGGGGAGGTAAGGCCCATTTTAATCTTGGCAGTGCTGCAGGTGGATTGATAAAACTCTTAAAAGCTGAAGCCTGGTGTTTCTTTTTCTTTTTTCCTTTTTTTTTTTTTNAATTTCCAGAACTGTTATGGTGCTTCTGTGTCACCAAGTACAATTTGTCTAGCAAAGAGATCATCCTAATTTTATTCCTAGTTATCATTAAAATGAACGCCAGAAACTTTTTTTCTTTAACCTTGAAAAATTTAGGATAGAAGATGACTTAGAATTGAAAGGAAATGGGTGGGAGTGAGGTTGTTTTAGCTATTATTTTAGGATTGGAAGCAGATAAGAAGGTTGTGTTAGGAAGAGGGATAGGGCCTAAAAGAACCTAAAAGAGCTGCAGCTCTTAGTGTTGACAAATAGTTATGGGAAGAAAACAGACAATTTAAAAGTGGAAACATAGGTAATAGGAGGATATGATTGCTTTATTGTTCTCCTCATGATGTCTCAAAATGTCTTCTGCATTCAGAAAAAGCAGGCAGCATTTTAAATTCTGTTAGTTTTGTTAGTTTTCAGAGTTCAAATTTGATACAAATCTGTCCCTTCAGGCATTCTTCTGATAAAGTAGCCAAGTTAGAAAGCCAGGTAGAGTCATACAAAAAGAAACTGGAGGACCTGGGTGATTTGCGGCGGCAAGTGAAGCTTTTAGAAGAGAAGAATACAATGTACATGCAAAATACCGTGAGCCTGGAGGAAGAACTAAGGAAGGCCAACGCAGCACGCAGTCAGCTGGAAACGTACAAGAGACAGGTGAGGACAGGCATCATTAGTGCAATAGCACTCTGTATTGTTCAGCACTTCGTGTTCGTAACATGGCTAATACCTCAAAGTAAAAAATAGCTATGAAAAAAACAGCTCCTGTTTAGAACACTTCCATGTTTTGCTACCTTTGTCCTCCTTTCCTGCAATTTTTGTCATTACTACAAGTTTGATACTTTGTCAAGAAGCAGTATTTCTTGCATTGAAAAACTCAACAGATGTTAAGTGTGGGATTTTTTCCTAAAATGATTCCAAATTTATAGTCAGTAGTGGGGCTTGAATTAGAGGCTGTCCTTTCAGACAAAGCATCCACTTCTCACTTACAATTTACCAGCAATGAGGAACACACCACAGCTGAGGTAAGTCGTTCCTGTGGTTAAATGGCCAATCTCTTTTTTTAAGGTTCTGGTTTGTCTGATACATCTGAATTTTTCCACTTAAGGAGGGAGAAGGACACGTCATCATTGTTGTTTATATGCACCTACTAGAATACAAAATGTGTCACCAACACACTCTGAGGAGTGAAAGGCACCTGTTTATCCTCCTGCTTATCCAGGTGCCATGTGATACTGTTTCTGTAAAGGTGGAAGATGTGCTTCATCTTGTTTCTGCCTCTATACTACAGGGACAGAATATCATCCTGGTATTCCTGTTACAGGGCTAGACAGAGCATGCTTTATAAAAGCAGTAGTGTATTTCTGCCTGATCAAATGATCACAATACAGGGGTTCCTGTATGTCAGTTTATTGTAGAATAAATTATAGAAACAAGCACTAACAATATTGAAAGCCCAGGAGCAATGTGTCTCCGTAAGTCTTGTTATATTTTTTTTTCCCTGCGCTTGGCCATCTCAGTGTTTAAAACAACTAGTTTCAGCCTGTGTGGGCTAATTTTAAATACAGCCCAAATGATATTACCAGAAAAAAAAAACTTGGATAAGAAAAAATGTCCAAGAGGGCAGAGAGAAAAGTAAATGTAGAAAGGAATGGCCTTACACATGAGTAGTATTAAGTTTACTGACAACATTATATTTCACTCCATTAAACAGCTGACCATATGATATTGTTGTGTAACCTCAACATCCGCATTTGATTCTTCTTATTTCACCAACCGAAAGGATTTTAGGAAGGCCAATTCCATCATTTTTGCTGCTAAAATAATCCTTTTCTTCATTATTCTCTCTATTTTATGGGTAGGATTTCCTGTATGAGGAGCTGTTGTTTGGTGCAAAACTTTATTGGCTGGGACTGGAATAACCCTCAGGTGTCCTGTGGCAGATGTGTTTTCTTCACCTAACTATGGTGTCTCAAAATGAACACTGTGTTTATCTTCAGTGTCTGTAAGACTGGGCTCCTTTTGAGAACTGCCTGTGACTTATAAACCACAAAATTATTTTTCTGGGAATCCTAAATCATGCTATCAGAAGTAAGCCAGATGTTATGTCACTTCTGAGTACTAGTGTGCTCCTTTAATGGAATATGTCTTGTCCGGTGTTTGAAGGATCCAACCCCACTCATGAGAATGCCATTAGAGAGTTTTTCCTTTGGCCTAGAATCATTGTGCTATGCAGGTGAAAGTGATTGATTCAAACTCCTGTAGGAATCTGCAAGGAAATTGCATCTTCACTGCACAGAGCAGTCTCTGTGAGGTGAGGTTGAATGGTGGTATTTTGTATTCACTCTTCTGAGAGCAAGCACGAGTCTTTTTCTAAGAAACTTTATTTCAGCATAAAGAATTGAAACGTGAAGACTGCAGGATAATTTTTGTAATTTTAATTCAGCCCCTTTGTGCATGTGCATTCTGATACATAGTTAACAGTATGTTTTGCTTTTCTTTGTTGCAAGATTCCTGCTTTACTCATTCCACACACTGATAATGCTTAGTAGATGTGATGGCAGTTCATTTTTTTTTTAATCTTCTGCATTACCATGAAGCTGCATGCTTTTCTATACACTCACAAGTTCTAATTCAAGACAAATTTATTTCCTAGTGTTTTTCTACATACCATTACTTAAGCATGATTGATTACAAACATGAATGTACTTGTTTCCATTTGAGGTGAAAACACTCATACTTTGCAAGTGGAGGCACTGTCGCTGGTGAAGGCCTGCAATTTTTTTGTTGTACCTGCAGTTACAGCCCTTCAGATGTCACATCTGAAAAATATTTTCATATATGACATGTTCATTTATTTAATCTCAGAAAATGCAAGCCTGTGCTGGTTTTGCAGCCTTCTCTGAGACTTAAGACCATGCATATTTTAGGCCTTGTAATTATTTTACTATGGTTGTTCACATTGAAAATAAAAGGCCACTAGAAACACTGGGGAGTCTTGATCTAGGTATGGCTACTGCTTTAATCACTTCCTTCGTAATCTAAAAGCCATGAAAAAGCCTTCTTATAAATTGCTGCAGAGGAAGCTGTAGGTCTTTGGCTGAGTCTTCATTCAGCTTTTGTATTTGCAGGTCAGTCTTTATTTAGCTTATTTGCTTCCATGCTCTCTGCATTATGAGCTTTACTAGTGTTCTGGGAATGAATCTTTGCTAGTAAAGGCTTGAAAGTTTTGAAAAGGGAAGACAGTGAAGACTTCACTGATTTACCTTCTGTTGTGCTTGGCTTTCACATTTCTGCTCACTTAATTTTAAGAGCTCTTTACTGATCTGTGCATTTGGCAGTGTTTCTCACTGAAATAAAATATTTGGAGCCTGTGGCTGAATCTTTATGTTAGTGTATTAAAAATTATTAGGACATTTCAGGTTAGAGGATGTTACCTGGCTGCATGAACTAGTAGTTGAATTCTAAATGAGACTTACGAAATAAAGTTAACAAAAGGTGTAGATAATTGGTTTTCTTCAGAGTCTTTTCTTTTTACTGGGCTTTTCAGAATGCAGAAGTATTTTTCTGCTGTTCCTAAGCTTTTTGATCCCTAGAAACTACATAGCTTTTTTTTCTATAAACCTTGCTTGAGCTTAAGTTCTTGTTTCAGATGTACTGAAAATACTTCACATCTTTTTATCTTTGTGTGCACTAAGACCTAATATTCAAATGCTTTTTATTTTGCTGAAACACAAAACAACTGATGAAAGACGTTTTTAGTATGTCCTATAAGTAACTATTTCACTTGTTTTACAACATGACTTGTGGTGCATTGTAATTGGCTACTTTGTCTTGTGTATTTTGTTTTAATATTTGCAGACACATTATTGATTCTTGTTCTCACAGGCAGTTGAACTACAAAACAGGTTATCTGAAGAATCCAAGAAAGCTGATAAATTAGATTATGAATGCAAACGACTGAAAGAAAAAGTAGACAGCCTCCAAAAAGAAAAAGATGTAAGTGCCAAGGTTATTTTTTTGTTAGTAACAGTAGCAACTTTGTATCCTTTATAACACAGAGATATGGTGTAGTTAGCCATCTTTTTGAATCAGGAAGTCTTTTTTCCTCTAAAATTTTCTAATGTTTTTGTACGAGATACTTTTTAAACCTGAGAATTGTACAGCATGGAGTAAAGTGACTGTACAAAAAACACATGCAACCCATTTTTAAGAGGAAATGCCTTCATATTTGGCATCTGAAGTTGTTTCCTGATATTTACCATGAGAAAGTTAATAAATACCCAGGGTAATTATTATCTATTCTGAAAAACTATTTACAACAGGTTTTCTGCAGTATCATCCTAGAACTAAATTCCTGTTGTGTTTTTTTCCTAAGGCCTTCTTTGAGGTGCCATCAGCATGCTTCTCTTTGCGGAGTCATCACTAGTGTAGCAAGAGGCTTAGTAGCTGTGTACAGTTGTATAGTAGTTGTATTCAGGGCGATCTCACCTTTTATGACAACTCCGTGTTGACCTATCTTGTACAGCTAATGTGGAATACACAGGGTAGATACCAGTGTATCCCCTTCCTCTTGTGTCATTTGCTGCTAGTGATTCTGTGATAAATCCTCTGTCCTCTCTTGCTGAGACTGATCCTTCAGACTTCTCTTACATGCTGTCATTTCTCAACAGTTAATTTCAGCTTGTTTCTTAGGAACGTATATGCAGGTGCCTCATACTACCTAAAATCAAGGACAGCAATTGAAGCTAGCTGTTTCTTAGGCATGTTTTAATTATAAGTCCATGGATCCAACTGTCAGAAACTGTTGACTTTTTCCTCAATAGTAATTTTTTTCATGTCCAGTTATTTCCAAAATTTCCAAGCCCAGCACTTAAATATAATTTGAACTGAAAGTTTTCAGTTTCTTTACATTCATAGGTCATTGATTGCCATTTTTTAATTAAATTTTGAAGCTGGCTGATGCTTGACCTTCATATCACTTCCATCTGCCCTTCAAATCAGGCTGTAATGCTCATAGTAACTGTATTGGTATTGTGCTTTGGCTTTCTTTTCTGCTTTTTATTTTTAAATTGGGTTTTTTTTTCCAATTCTTTTATGTTGGACAATGGCAAAGTTGTTTCTGTGGCTTATCCATGGCTCAGTGGACCATTTCATCTTGCACAAAGGATCTGAATTGTAGGCCATTGTCATATAGTGTTCGGGTTTACCCCCTGGCAAATAGGGTTTTTTTGAGCAGGATGTTGTTTATAAGTACATTCTTTTGGATGGATATGCACGTGTGAGAAGTCAATTATAGCTAGAAGTCCCTTATCACGTAAGTTTAATGGTTCACTGTCTGTATTACCTACTCTTTCTGTTCTCTGTTGTCAATGTGTATTGGTAAAGTGGCCCACCACAAGTAACAAACTGAGTGGTGGTATCTTGTCAGTTATATTTTGGAAATAGTTACTGAAATTGATTTTATCATTTTCCTTATGTTCTGGCAAAGCATGGTGTTTGATATCTTCATTAAAGTAGCTTGGAATTTTATCTCTGTGGTGTGTTTAAAGTACTAAGATGATTATTAAGCTGCTTGTACCAGTGAAACCCTAGAGGATTTTCTAGTCACTGAAATACTCTGGCATTTGGCAATCAACTGTTAGTAAAATGAAATGCTATGAGCTAACACAGCTCCATACCTACACAGAGGCAAGGTCTGGCCTGGACCATTTAGTAGAATTAAACATGTCTGATTTTGGAGCAAACTACAACTTCAATCATTACATCGTGACCAATTTCTTCACTTTTTTTTTGACTCTTGGCAACCTTCTGGACAAAAACTTGGTGCTATCTGTAGATTCTCAATTATTTTGCCAGCAGGGTAGTTGTGCCAAATTGAAAGAGTGTTTGCTTGATGCTAGTGAATAGCACATCTGTCTCGATCCAGGGTGATCTAGTCCTGTTCTTCAGTTCTATTTGGACCGAGTCTTAAGCAACCAGTTTTTCATAGCCAAGATGCTGGTGATTGACAAGGCCAGCTGACACTCAGGAGGAATGCAATATGGAAATGTTGCTCACACTTCCACTGGTGAAAGACAAAGTGAAGTAAAAGCAGTTTGTTATATTGACTCTGTGCTTATCTGCTCGTTATTTCACTGCTGGCTGAATCTTGGATTCATGGTGAGGGAAAAATCTATGGTCTCTCAACTGACTTCCATTTTTCCCTTGGAAGCAGCCCCAATGAAAGGAAAAGGACAACAGCTGAGTGGCCTCAGTGGATACTGTTTACTACCCAGTACCACAACTTTGTGTCACTAATATCTTGATTTTGTATGCTTATACCCCGGCTATTTTTAGTCCAGTAAGATCAGCAACCCTTCTCCCAAAAACACCTCAAACCACTGTTCCAGTGGAATATATAGTACTTACCTTTATTCTGTTATGAAATAGACTGACATACTTTATTTTGAAAGTAATTTCTAGAGTTGCATTAAATAATTTTTAAAATTTTGAGGGCTCTTAGAGATGTATTTGTATTGCCAAGACTGATACTCATTCTCTTTCCAATTACTCAGAGATTAAGAACAGAAAGGGATTCTTTGAAAGAAACTATTGAAGAACTTAGATGCGTACAAGCTCAGGAGGGTCAACTCACAACTACAGGTAAAGGACAAATCAAGAGATTAAATGCCTCTTTTCTGAAGTGTACAGGAGTTTTCTGTAGAGTACTGAATATTCTTTTGTTTAGCACAGAAGAAATTTAAGCTCTTATAAAATCAACAGTGAAAAACTTCAGCTGTTCATAGCTTCATAAGCAAGCAAAAGCTTTGAATGTTATTTCAGTCAATCAAAAATTCTAGTCTCCTCTCCAGTGGGATATTTTTATAATGTGTATCTGATTTCTATGTAGTTACATAGTTTTCTTTAGAGAGTTATTTTCTCATGATGTTTCCTGCGTTATAGTTCATTTGTATGTGTAATCCTGTGTACCTTTGTAGTTCTTAGATAAGATAATGACCAGGAAATAAACCGCAGCATTATTTCTTCAGAATGGATAAAAACAGACACAATGGTTCACCAAATGAAATAGTGCTTGTCTGTCAGTCTTTCTGTAGCCTTTGTGTCATTTTACATTGTCTAGCAGTAGTCTAAAACTTCTGGAACCATGTCTACTTCCTGCCATGTATAAAAGTAAGTGGTGTGCTTTTCCTTACTCAGGATTGATGCCTCTGGGAAGACAAGAGCCTTCAGACAGTTTAGCAGCAGAAATCATTACTCCTGAAATAAAGTAAGCTAATGCATGTTTAGTTTTACTGACCTCTACAATGATCAATGGCAAGTTGAACATGAGTGAGCAGTGCCCTGGCAGCCAGGAGGGACAACTCTTTCCTTAGGGACATCAGGCACAGCATCACAGCTGGGCAAGGGAGGGGATTGTCCTGCTCTGCTCTGCACGGGGGCAGAGTCCTGTGTGCAGTTTTGGGTGCCGCAATATGAGAAGGACATAAAGCTCTTAACATCCAAAGAAGGGCCACAAGGATGGTGAAGGGCCTTGAGGGGAGAAACTGTATGATGAGCAGCTGAGATCACTTGATTTGTTCAACCTGGAGAGGAGGAGACTGAGCAGAGATCTTATGGTAGTCTCCACCTTCCTCATGAGAGGAAGAGGAGGGGCAGAGACTCATCTCTTCTCTGTTGACCACTGACAGGACCCAAGGAAATGCTCTGAATTTGTGTCAGGGAAGGTTTAGGTTGGATATTAGAAAAAAGTTCTTCTGTTGCCTTGTTTTGATTGTCTGCAGCTTGATGATGGTACCAAAAGAGTTGAGTATTTATGAGTAAGAATTAGGGGAAGACCACAAGGCAGATATTCTGGTGGGTGCATTACAGACCACTTGCCTAGAATGCAGTATGCTATGAGCACCTGGGAGAGGTCTTGAGATTGCTGGCCCTTCTTTTTATGTAGGACTTCAACACCAGATGGCTGCTACAAATGCAGCACAGCAGAAAGGGATCAGTCTAGCAAGTCCTTGAACTGTGTGGAAGGTAACTTCCTAACACAGCTGCTGGGCAAGCCAGCTGGGGAAGATAAACAGGAAAGGACTGGTAGATGATGTGATGATCAGAGGCCATTTTGGGCAGAGCAATCACTGAATGAGAGAGTTTTTGATTCACAGAGAATTGAGGAGAGACACCAGCAGAACCTCCACTTCGGACTTAGGGCAGACTTTGGCCCATTTAGGGGTCTGGTTGACAGAGTTGCTTGGAATTCAGTCCTGAGGGGCAAAGGAGTCTGGGAGGGCAAGAAGGAACTGTTGAAGTGCAGGAGCAGGCTGTCTCCATGTGCCAGATGAGGAGCCATCAGGAAGACTGGCTGGGCTGCACAGAGCTTTGGTGACAACTAGGGATAAAAAAAGATTGTATCATATTTGGAAGAAGGGGCAAAGCTGCTCAGGAGGACTAGAGAGATGTTATGCAGGGAGAAAATTAGATGGGCCAAAGCCCAACTAGATCTTATTCTGGCTATTGCCAATAAAAGACAATAAAAAATATTTCTATAAATGCATTCACCATTAAATGAGGGTTAAGGAGAATCTCCATCCCTTATTGATTGTAACGGGCAATACCAGTAAAGGACAACGAAAAGGCTGATCTACTTAAAGCCTTATTTGCCACAGTCATTGATAGAAAGAGTGCTGGTCTGGAAGACAGATGCAAGTTGAATTAAGCCTCTACAAAATGGGAGGAAACGGCTATGCCACTTAGACATCTGCAAATCCATAGAGGTGGGTGAGATCCACTGAAGGGTACTGAGGGAGTGGCTGCAGACAGGTGTTGCAAAATTCACTCTGAAACACTTTTTGATTGCCAAATAGAGCTTCTCAACTTGCTACTGTAGCAAGTAGAGGGAAGAAAGAACCAAGAGGCACTCCAAGTGGGAGGTGAGCGACTCTGCCTGAGTGCTTCAACTTTTAAGGAGCCCAGGGTGCCTCCCAGCCATTCTGTTTGCCAGTTGCAGGAAGAGAGTAATAGTTATGGGCACCGATAGATATGGAATACAACAACATTTTTGCTTACTCAGCACAGTGTTGATCTTCTGGATGGGCAGAAGACTGCAGAGGAATCTGCACAGGTTGTATCAGTGGGCAGAGGACAACGGTATGAAGTTCAACATGGCCAAGGGCTAGGTCCTGCCATCAGGTCACGACAACCTGTACAGTGCTACAGACTTGGAGGAGAGTGGCTGACAAGAGGCACAGTGGGAAGTAATCGTAGAGTCATAAAACAGCTTGGGTTGGAAGGGACTTTAAAGATCATCTTATTCCGCCTCCACTGCCATGGGCAGGGACATCTTACAGTAGACCAGGTTGCTCAAATCCCCATCCAGCCTAGCCTGGAACACTGCCAGGTATGGAGCATCCAGAATTCCCTTTGCCATTGCCTCCAAACCCTCAAAGTAAAGAATTTCTTCTTAATATGTAATCTAAACCACCCTTTTTCAGTTTAACACCACTCTCCTTTTTCTTGTCTCTCCATGCTCTTGTGAAAAATCCCTTGTTTGCTTCTTTCAGGCACTGTAAGGCTGCTCTGAGGTATCCCTGGAGTCTGATCTACAACTCTCTCAGCCTGTTTTCATAGTAGAGGTGCTCCATCTCTGTGATCACCTTACCGGCTTCCTCTGGACTCATTACAATTAGTTGACGTACTTCCTGTGCTGGGACCCCAGAGCTGGATGCAGGGTTCCAGGTGGGGTCTCACCAGAGCAGAGCAGAGGGGCACAATCCCCTCCCTCCCCTTCTGCCCACGCTGTTTTGGATGCAGCCCAGGACACGTTTGGCTTTCTGGGCTGGGACTGCCCATGGCTGAGTCATGTCCAACCTCTCACCCACCAGCACCCCCAAGTCCTTCTCCCTGGGCTGCTCTCCATCTGTACTGATACCAGGGGTTGCCATAAGCCAAGTGCAGGACCTTATACTTGGCCTTGTTGAACCTCATGAGGTTTTCATGGCCCCACTTCTTCAGTTTATCCAGGTCTCTGTGGATAGCACCTACTGTTCTGGTGTGGATTTGGTGGTCTTGGTTGATAGCAGCTAAACCTGAACCATTGAATGCCCAGGTGGCCAAGAAGGCCAATGGTGTCTTGGCCTGTATCAGCACTAGAGTGGCCAGCAGGACCAGGGCAGGGATTGTCCCCTTGTACTTGGCACTGGTGAGGCCACATCTCAAGTTGTATGTCAAGTTTTGCACTCTCTCATTACAGGGAAGGACACTGAGGGGCTGGAGGGTGTCTGGAGGAGGACAATAGATGTGGAGAAGGGCCTAGAGATTTAAATCCTGTGAGGAGCAGGAGGTTGTTTATCCTGGAGAAAGGAGGCTCAGGGGTGACGTTATCATTCTCTAGAACTACTTGAAAGGAGGTTGTAGTGAGGTGGGGATTGGCCTTTTTTCCTGAAGCTGTGCCAACAAGGTTTAGATGGCATATTAGGAATCATATCTTCACCAGAAGGGGTTATCGAGCATTGCACCCTGGGAAGTGGTTGGGTCATCATCCCTGGTGGTGTTTAAAAGATGCAGACTTGGTGCTTAAAGGACATGGTTCTGCGGTGGACTTGGCAGTGCTGGGTTTATGTTGGATCTTGATGCTCTTAAGAGTCTTTTCAACACAAATGATTCTGTGATTCTGTGTAAACAGACCAAGGGTTGAAGTGAGTTGCTTAGATTTATGCAGTAGTTCAGTAACAGCTGAGATGACAGTCTTCCTTCACACTTGGCATTAAGTTTTGCATTCTCCCTATAAGTCTGTTGAGCTGTACTGTCAGATCTCATGGGGGCACTGAGGTAATTTCCTTCTGTTCTGCATTCTGCCACTAGAACTCCTTAAATTGGAGTTGTATTTGGGGGATTGAAGGCATGCTTGGTGTTGCAGTATCTTCCTTAAAAATATGATATTTATGTTATTATTTTACTTCCTATGGTGAACTGGTTTGTTTGTTATAGATATTAGCATTCTTTTTTTTACAAAATTGTGTTCTGTGTGTTTAGGGAGAAACTCATCCGCCTTCAGCATGAGAACAAAATGTTAAAACTGAACCAAGAAGGTTCTGACAATGAGAAGATTGCCCTGTTGCAGAGCCTTCTTGATGATGCAAACTTACGGAAGAATGAACTGGAGACAGAAAACAGGTAAGAAATTTTGTCCTGTGCTTCAGCAGACTTTCCTACAGGCATTCCCAGGAGAAGAAAGACATGGATTTCATGGAATCAGTCCTGTGAAAGGCTGCAAGGATGTGATTACAGGACTGCAGAGTCTTTTGTATGACTGAAGTCTGAGGAATAGAGACTATGTAGCCTCAAAAGAGAAGGCTTAGAATACATCTTATCAATGTATCTGTAGTGCTTTGAAAACAAACCAAGTGAGAGGCTCGAAGTCAGACAATATAATTTAATAAGAAGAGAGAAAAAAAAAAAAGTAGCATAAAAATAAATCCAATAATACAAAAGACCACTGACAGAGTCAGAATACAACCTGATCTGGCTGATGGAAGCAGTCCAGATGAGGTGGTCTTCCTGAAGCAGTGATCCTGTAGAAAGGTCTGGTAGCTCCGGTCCTCTGGGAAATCCAGTGGGTAAGGGCTGCCCGAATCCCAGATTATATCCAGGTGAGAATGCCTGGCTCCTCCCCCCTGGGCAGAGCATCTCACAATGGGATGGTGAGTGATGCAGAAGAGCCTTGATGGCCCATTAGCGAGAGATTGCTCCTGGAGGCAGTTATCTATGAGTCATACAGCAAGGCATTGATGGGCCATTAACAGAAGATAGTCCAGGGGGAGGTGTCTGGGAAACACTGCTTCAACAATTGGATACAACAGTTCATGAAGATGGTGATAGAATACTTTTGCATATTCTATACTACAACCCAGGACAGTATCTTATCCAAGTGTGTGGCGGGAGGATCTAAAGAAGGTGGAGGTAGACTTGTCAGTAATATTCAGTAACAGGCAAGAGGGTGTAGGCAGAGTTTAAAACACCTTAAATTTTATCTCAACTTAAGAATGTACTTTTTTTTTTTCACTGTGAATGTTGCTGGTTGTTGGACTGTGTTGCCTAGACAAATTGTCTACATCCTTGTGGATACTTGAAACTCAGTTCCTCGGCAGCCTTCTCTAGCTGACCCCACTGGATTGCGCCAATCAGCATACGGACATCTGTGGGGTCAAATGGAGTGCGTCAGAGCATGCCGCAGTATTTGGCTGATAATGGTGTGAGGCTGCTTTCTATCTAAGCTTCAAATCTGTTCTTTATCTAATCTTCACCTATCTTCCCCTTCAACTGGGGGAGGTGCCTGAAGCCTGAAAAAAGTAAATACAGCACTCAACTTCCAGAAGGGTAAGAAAAAAGAGTATGAGGAACTGCAGAGTTTGGTCAGCCACAGTTCACTTTTAGGAAATTTCACGAAGCTCAAGTCTGGAATCGATTTCCAGCCACATTTCACAGGCTGAAATCGATTTTCAGCCTTTCCTGAGGGACAGGAAAGCAATTGGCAAATGTCAACATGAATTTATTCAGAGTAAATCAAGCCTAACTAATCTAGCGGTCTTGACAATAAGATGACTGCACGTGTGAAGAAAGGTGAAAGAGAGGACAGTACTTAGCTTTACCAAAGCCTTTGATAAAGTGCTCCATGGTATCCTGATGTTCAGAATGTCTTGAAATAAACCAAATAAGTGGACAGTATAGTGAGCAAAAAAATTTGATTGGACAGTGATCAGACAGCCAAGCCTAAAGTAGTATTGTCAGTGAAATGAAACCTAACTGTCAACCAGTTCCTCAGTTGTCAGTACCAGTTCTAGTGCTGTTCATCACTTTAATTTACAACTTCACTCATGGGAGGGGCTACACTCATAGCAAGTTTGAGAATGGTACCACTTTGGGATGTCCTGAAAGGGAAAGCTGTTATTCAGAGGAGCTCAATAATCCACAGGAATGAACTGATTGAGCCCCTGTCCCTCGCTGTGGAGCAGCTCTGCTGCAAAAACCTTGGGATCCTAGTTAGGGGCAAAGGAGGATGTGTTATCTGGGAACCTTGCAGTTGACTGTGATCTGACTGTCCTGACCAAAGTGCAGGCAGTCAGTCTGGGGAAATGATTGTTCACATCTCATCAGTACTTATGATATCGCATCTGGACAGAGCATGTAATTTTGGATTCCCCAGTACCACAGAGATGTGGATGTGTAGAAGTGCAGCAGAATACTGCTAAGATGAGAGACACTGGAATGTGGGATTAAACTGGGATTAAACTGAGAACTGGATTTGTCCAGGCCAAGGGAAAGGTGAGAGAGAGAGTGTACTGTGAATTGCATCTGTCTGGTGGGAAGGTAGAAGGAAGGCAGATTTGAGCTCTTCTCGTGAGATTATTACTGGAAGAACAAGAGGCAACGGACAAAAGATGGAGTATGGGTCCAAGCTCTTGAAGACAAGCCCAAAGAGATGGTTAGACCTCTGTCCTTACAAGTGTTCAAACCTGGTACTGGATATGGTAGCCAGCAAATGCATGTGCTTTAAGGAGGAGGTTGAATCTAGGCAACCTGTGGACATCCCTTCCAACCTACAGGTTTATAGGGTTCTGTAATGGTGTAAAAACATAAGGTAGCAGCTCTCATGCAGTAAAACTGACTGTTAAAAAATCTTTCATGTATATAGAATTAATTTTTGCATGCATTTATGTTGTCCTTGAGGAACATGAGAATGTTCTGGATGAACATCTGGATGTTATAATCTTTGGAACCGCTGTAATCTTTTTGTGACTAATTTACAGTATTGCATTTCTTAGTGTAGATGATCTGAAAGCACTGGGCACTAAAAATCTGAGACTTCCTCTTGCATTTGTTGTTTGTTTTTTTTTTTTCTGAAAAACAAATATTGTCTCTTTTTTAGATTGGTAAATCAGAGACTTCTGGAAGTACAGTCCCAGGTTGAAGAACTACAAAAATCTTTGCAGGATCAAGGTTCAAAAGCTGAAGATGTAAGTAGAAATGTACATCAGACTTACATTCGAGTAGTTAACATTTTCGAAACTTTCACATTTTTGTAAAAATAAAAGTAGAATTATACAGACTGAGATTTCTAATAGTTTTATGTACTTACTTATATGGTCTTACCAATAAATTGTGCTTCTCTAACTAGGATGAAAGACAACTGTCTAGGATAGAAAACTGTCCTATCTAGAGAGAAGGTGTCACACATTTTATTTGAAAAATTGTGTCTGTTGCAATAGAAAACTGAGCATTAAAATTATTTACCTAGAATAGAGATCTTTGCAGGGAATTGATGAAATGTTGCTTCTCCATGAACAAAATATCTGATTTTGGTTTAGTTTTCGTAATGAAAGTTAAAGCCTTTTCAGCCACTGGAAGGTCTGTAATTCTTCATGTAAATGTATCTCAGAATGAAAACAGCCAGGCAGGCCAAAACAAAACAATATTTTAATTAGGTGTTGGAATTCTGGAAACTTAGATTTAAGATTTTAAGTTAATACTCGGTTAATAAACACCAAGTTTGAACATGAAACAGTGACTCCCATGTATTAATCCCAGCTCTAACACAAGGAAAGGAAGATAAGAAAACCAGCAATTAGGCCCTCAACACAATGCAGCATTTTTTGTTTCTGTATACACAGTTAACTTTATTTTAAATGTAAGAATGCACATTGTAACTGAGTTAGTGTGGAAAACAACTTTCAGTCTTCCACTCAAAAATTGTTTATCTCCTGTACTTCTAAAAAGAAGCTCTAGAACTTTCTTGAAAGCAGCAGTTGTTGGACTGTACATGCAGAGTGTATGCTCACAATCTCGGTGTATCATGTTGCCAGTTGGCAACAAACTGTAACGTGCTGCTTTCTCTTTTTCTGGGTTTGTTTTAACTAATTTATATGAAATAGTGAAAGTTTTTTCACTAGATGCTTATGTTCATTTAAGAGTGTGTTAAATTTAGTTTACCCTTTTCAGAATAAACCATATGAATGTTGAACACCTAGCTGATTTTCAACAAGATTATTTTCCTGAATAAATTTAGAAAGTGTTTTATAATGTGCATTAAAATAGGTCTATTGTGAGATGTTCTTTATTGTCTTGATTATTTGCCAAAATCTTCTCAGGGTGAACAAAAGTATGAAAGAATTATTCTCAGATACTGAGTATTGTAAATGATCCCTGACAAATTGTATTCAGCTTTATTTGCTGTAATTTTAATTGTATCCCATTTGAGGCTCTGGTTGGCCCAGTAATTTAGGGTGTGTCTGGGCTTATGGCTTCTGTGTTGGTCTCACCATAGCAGTGGCAATTTATAGGCACTGATCCCATGGACTGTTTTGTGGAGTTTAATCTGTAGGATTTAATTTACTCATAAGGAAGAAAAAGAGTGAGTGTAGACTCAGGGAAGTGTTGAGGATGCAGGAACCTCATGGTCTCCTCATGCAATCTCCCTTGTAAAGCAGAGCAAATCTCAGAAGTTAAACTCAGCTGCTCAAGTAGATTGAAGTTGTGCCAAGACTACCTGAGTTATCTGTAGGATAAAAAGAGTGATTCTTCAGAAATATACAAAAAACCAGTAGGAGAGACAGAGCATACAGTTCTCCAGTACATAATTTTCAGCTAATTTCCTCTGTTTTTTGCTGGTTTTCTGCAACAATGCACTGAAATCCGTATTTTTACGTACTTATACTGTAAAGGTGCTCAGAAAACTGACACTTTATTTTAATTCAGTCCAGAAATGCGTGGTGAGAGTTCATGTTTGGTTTTTATTTGTTTTCCTTTTTATTTATTTTGGTTTCTTTTCTTTTAAGTTTTGTTAGGTTTTAAAGCAGAAGGGTTTTTTAGATATGTCCCAAAAGATATAGAGGTAGTGCCATAACCTGGGCAAGTGTCCTTGCAGTGTTACATGCTGTGTGCCAAGGTCCACAAGGACAGTTTTGATTTTGTATTGAAGTGGAATGGAAGGCAGCTCTGTGCCATTGGTCCTGTAATGGGCACTGACATGTTCTGTTGGGATGTATGATCAACCCATCTTGAGTGTTACCTTGCTAGCCAGGCAACGGCCTCCTTATCCCCATCTTTCAGACTACAGAATTAACTCAGATGTGTCTGATGTGCTCAGAATAGGCTTGATCTATTGTCCTCTAGAATGCAGTAGTCATGTGGGGCTACTCGACAGTTACCTGAACAGCTTCAGCTACATCATTTGCATGTCTTATCACTGTCTTTTATCATCCTTGTTCTCCTGTTCTTTGCCCTAATCTCTTCCTATATAAACACCTCTGCCCCACTTGTTAAATCCATCACACACCTCATGTTTTTCATAATGTAACATATGCAGTCTTGGCCTTACGTGCTGTTATTGATACAACACTTCCCTAAAAGGTCCCCAGAACTCTGTTACCTCTTCAGTTACCCATAAAGTTCAGCCACTTTTTCATTTGGTGAGACACTGGAACAAGTTGCCCAGGGAAGTTGTGGATGCCCCATCCATGGAATATTCAAGGCCAGATTGGGCAGGGCTCTGAGCAACCTGATCTAGTTGAAGGTGTCCCTGCTTATTGCAGGGGGTTGGTGTGTGTGACTTTTAAAAGTTCCTTCCAACCCAAACCATCCATCATGGTGCTGTTTTGTGACTTTCATCACCTTAGAGTGTTACCAATCTCATCCAACAATCTTCTGAAGTGATGATCCATTGTTTCCCATACCCTGCTAAATTAGCTTAACCTCAGGCCAGAACCTGGCCATCTGCCCTTAACTTTAACATCTAAAATTAAACCAAATTTTGCCCTGAAAAAGCGGACAGACTTGTTCCTTAGGCTGATTTAACCATGAAAGGAACTTCAAGCAAAAAGGCTTTTATTTCTGTAATGTTTAGGAGACTCATCTTCCTATGAGAGAACAACAATTACAATAATTACATTTTAGATTGGTATGAGTCTTTAAATCTTACTTATACTGCAAAAATCCCAGAAGTAATGTTGGCCCATTTTTAGAGTGATCTGTTTGAATTTATCTGCCAAGTATATACAGGATCTTGGGGCACCTAGAATGGCACATTGAGTGTTTTATTCTCTTTCCTAATCATGTATCTTGGGTCAATTAATGTGGGTAAACTAATTTCAGCTTCTTTTAATTGTTTGGGCTTTTATCACAATTAGTTTCTTGCTTGTGAAAACATGATCTATCTAGCTGGGAGAGGGGTTACTCTCTCAACAATGCAGGTACTACATAAATAATACACAAGTGGAATTAGTGTTGACTAGTAGTTGTGTCTGTTTCAAGATAAACCCAAGTGCAGTACAAGGATGCAAAAAAAACCAAACAGTTTTGATTTTGTTACCTTAAGGGAAATGGCCACTACTTCCAACTTTCTCCCTTTCTTGTCCCAGCCAGCCAGTAGTCCCCTAAATGATCAGATATAAGTGATGGGGACAGTTCAAATGATTTGTTACTGATAGATGCATACAAATATTTTTTGTTACAGAAAAGGTGGTGTTGCTGCAGTTGTTCAGAGGACTGGAAAAGAAAAAAGCCAAATGGTCAAAACCTGCAGATCCTTAGCTGCTGCAAATTTCTGACTGTGAAGTCAGTAGAGCCGTATTGACTTGTTTTTATGGCTCCCCACCTTTCTTGTCATGCGATAAGAAAATCTCTTCTGTAATAATGAAAAAAACATGCCCTAGGAATGTGATCAAAGACAATATTTTGAAGTATAACCAAACTAAAAAGCTTTTTGAGTGCCCAAAGTAATTTTTTCTCTTACCAAGGTAACTAAATCATTGTTGAAAGAACATTGGAGAAAAAACAATGAAGTAATTTTGTTGATGATTTTATCTTATATTCTGATGGTGTTGTGGACCATCAGTCACATGCTAACCCTCGCATGGGATTAACACTGTATCAATACAAACTAAAAAGGCAGTTACAGATTTAAATATTCTACATTTGCTTTGTATTCAATCAGTGTGGCAATAACACAATTCAGCATCACACCGGAAAAACACCTGCATCTCTTAATTCTGGTTGTAGCACAACAGACTGGCTGTTTTCCTTGGTTTTGTTAGTTGTATGATTTTTTATTTCTAAAATTACTTTCCAAAATAGCAGTTGGTTTCATTTGGAATTCTGATTTAAACATAATGATTTGTAAATGTGCTTCTTTGTTATTTTTATATTTTTGGGTTCAGTGACATTTTTTAGAAAATGTAACAAGATGAAATTGCTCATGAGAACACAGGAAGAAATTGCACATGCGTGAAAAATACATAGCTTTAACTTTTTCTGTTCATGACTTTCTAAATAGTTTCTTCTGTTGGCTGCTGTTTTGCTTTATACTAATGTCATCTCTGTTTCTTGGCATGGGCTTCTGCTCAAGGCTATTGTGAGTATGGCTTTCTATTTACTTAACACTACTTTCAGTTCATAGTCATTTGAGTTTGGTTTTTTTTTCCTTTTGAAAGATATTCACTGTGTATGAAGTGAGTTTAAAATCTAAAAATTACTTCAAAGTTTTTATTCAAAGAGCTTATCTAAATGTGATTTAACCAGAAAGTGGAACACTGTAAGTTGTTGTACAGTGATTTTTATGTGTCTGTAATCAATAAAGATAAGAAACACAAAAAAGGTGACATTTTTGCTACATTGCAGTTAGAAATACTCTACTCCTTCTAGTTTCTATGGGATGGGAATTTACTTCAACTAATTTGCTACATGTCTTCATGCAAGTTGCAATGCGATATTGGTTTTTGCAAAAAGAGGACAACTCTTGCATATTTTGCTGCACTTTCCAATACAAATTACAAAATACAAAGTACTGAACAAATTAAAACAACTGCCTTAGAATTCTGTCATTTATGGATCTTGCTTTTATTGATCTAGTTTCTGGGAAAGTATTTGTAAAGTTTAAAGAGTTCTAATTTTACTAAAGTCACATATCTATGATGAGAAAGGTTGCTACAACAGAGGCTTTACACTTGTGAACTAAAACAGAAGTAAAAAAGTTGGATTTTGCTTAGAATGTCAAAATTGCATGTTTTAAAATAATTTTAAAAATATGTTAAAGCTTCACAATACATTAAAATAAAACATTTAACTTTCTATTTTAGTCAGTTCTTCTGAAAAAGAAACTTGAAGAACATCTGTAAGTACTTTTGTTTGCCTATTTTGTTTGCAGTTTGAAATTACATGTTTTTCCTTATAGTAAGGAAGTCACATAGTCATTAATCATGGATCTGGAAAATATACAACTAAGAGATTAGATAACATGGGAATATTTGTGAATCTGCTTTTCAGGTTCTATTTTTTCCCCCATAGAAAGCCATTGTGAACATAAGAGTGACAAGGGAGTCATCATTTTGTGTTGGGTAGAAAACTGTGCTTAACATTGTGCAGATCTTTTCTCAAGAGGACTAAGTAATTTCTTTCTGAGAAAGCATGTTAATATAAACAAAATTTATTTGCTTACTCTTTGACATTATACATTGTGGCATAGAAGGTAATACTTTTGGAAGTGCTATCATTTTATTGTGCTATTTTTGCACATCTTTTACTTCCCTAAGCATATTTGCTTTCTGACTGTCCTGCAAAAAGAAGTTTCTGTTGGCTTTGGGTTTAGCCATTCTTTCCTCAATGTAATATCAGTTATGAATATTCATTTTAGGCCCCTCATTGTACAGTTATCTCTTCAGTTCTAAATTAAGTATGGTTACTGACAAAGGAACTGTTTGCTATTGCAGTTCTCCATCCAGAACAATGCTTTTCATCTTACCTAAGAAATATTTCTGTAGTAATATTATCACTTTGTTCTGCTCTTCAGAAAAAAAAAAAGCATGCCCTTAGAAATAATCTCTCTCTGAGGATTTTCTATATGGCTTAGTGCTCATTTCAAGCACAGTAATACTACTGGTGAAACAATATGTGCTTCTGTGGTTTGTAACAGTGAGAAGCTCCATGAAGCTAACAATGAACTACAGAAGAAACGAGCTATTATTGAAGATTTGGAACCAAGATGCAACAACAGTTGTGAGTTGCCTGTGCAGTCCATTTCTTTTCTTTATAAATTATTTCATGTGCAACATCTTTAATTATAATACCTAAAGGAGGTGTCAGGTAAGCAAAATGTACATTTTTAATGGAAGTGACATGTCTGTTGTTAGTGTCTCTGGAAACTTGGGTGACCAAAAAGATGCTTTTAACCCTTGAAATGCGTTTAGAAACATTGTAGAAACACCCTGGTAAGAAATCATAGAATGCTAAGAGGTTAGAATGAATCTTAAAGATCTAGTCCCAAGCCCCACTATCATTGGCCATAGAAATACCAGCTCACTGCTGTTGAACCTCAGCTGTCCAGAACTGTCATGTCTCATAAGACCCTATTTTAGAAGATCCTTGCTGTTTCCACTGACTCATTTTTATTTCCAGTGTATATTCCTTCAATGTGTTTTCAAAAATGTGTTGTAATTTGAGCAAACTTTGCATTACTGGTCAAAGAGAATGTAAGATATGTATCATATTGCTCATAGGGTATGCAGAGCCCATCATCTAGTTGTTTTTTAGCACATTATTGCTACGTTTTTCCCAGGGAAGTAATGAAGGAGGTAGTTGGATTTTTCAAAAGATTAGTTATTCTAGAACAAGGCAAAAGATTGTAATCAATGGCAGCTTTTCTGGTTTGTGATATAATTCTTATTTGTAGTGAGATGGAGGAAAAAATAAAAATATATAATTTTGTTTTCTAAGATCTGAGAAGTTGTATAGAAGATGTAGAAGTAATAGTGGCTTCACATATTCTTACACCAATGTAGTAAAAATGTGTGCAATTAAATTGTCCTACTGATCTCAATTGCTGCTTAAGAAAATGTGAGGGGGAAATTAAATTTAGTATATTCATGTTATAGTTTAGTAGATTTAAGCAGGAGTTGTGCCTGTAAGGAATTATTCCTCTTACATAAAGTAAGAAAAAATCGTATTTGCCTGTATTACATGCCAAGATATTGTAGTAGCTCTAAGTCATTAGTAAACACATTTTCTAAATGTGTTCAGTTACAATTGCTTTGTGATTTAATTTCTCTTTATTTGTCATAATTTTAAAAAGCAAAATTATGTCCCAAAAAATCCATTTTAAAAGATTTTAGAGGAGTACATATTTTTAATGTATTTCTGAGCTGTACAGTAATTACATCTGTGATATCTGCCACATCATATTTCTTATGTCAGTTTTTCTTAGCTGAAATATATTTTAGCTGTGTCTTAAGTGTCTGTTGTAAAACATGAAAATATGCATAGTATAATGATGTTATTTTCTAATGTGTGCATATGTCCTGACATAAAGCACTTAAAATTGAAGAATTACAAGAAGCTCTACGGAAAAAGGAGGAAGAAATGAAGCAAATGGAAGAACGATACAAAAAGTATTTGGAAAAGGCCAAAAGTGTAAGTAAACGTGTTCCACGTTAATTATCCCTGTCTGTATTACGTGTCCCCTCTGTGGGAATAAAAAATGAAGGAGGGATCTGTATACACACTAAGTTAAAGAGAAGGAAGCTCCATTAATTATCATCTTATCATTTCAGTATTTAATACGGATTAATTCTGCAGAAGATTACCCCATTTGTGAGACTCTTTTATTGATGGTTTTTTGCAGTGAAGTGGTCTTTTCTGTGTATCATGTAGTTCGATTTCTCTGATGATGTTCATCATTCTCTTTTGCCTTTATTGCTTAATATATGCTTCTGTCAAGAAGGTGACTGATATTAAAGTATTGGGAATATGGTTATACTACTAGCTTTGAAATGGCAATATTATGCTACTATACTTTGTTATTTTCAGTTTCTTAAAAGCATATCAGTGTCTTTAAATTCATATCATTACATTGGAATTTGTAATTAAGTTCCTAATTTGGCAAAGGTTTGTGCTTTCTTCCTTTACTTCTGTGGAGTTTCCTGAACTATCTCTTGTGAAATGTCTTCAGGAAGTCTAAACAAATTTCTCTGTCCCCCTGCCTCACCATTTTATATTGGTTGTTGTGTCTTAGACTATATTCCACTGAAACACAGCTTTCCCTTTTCAGTAAGATTTGTTTATTTGTATGTGCTGTATTACTAAAGGGTATTTTATATGACAGTAGCATAGTTAGGTTAACTTTCTGTAGTCTTTTTATCAACTTTGGTTTTATTTGTGTTTGGTTTGGGGTTGGGTTTTTTTTTCCGTTTTTGTTGTTGATGCTTTTTGGTGCAGGGTTTTTTTTGTAGAATCATTATAGTGTTCCACTATGGAAGGTGTATCCAGGTCTAATGAGTATTTTCTTAGAAAAATAAAATACTTTTATGAAGTAGAATCATAGAATCATTTCGTTTGGAAAAGGTCTCCAAGATCAAGTCAGCTTTTGACTGATCACCATTGTGTTAACTAGACCATGGCACTAGGTGCCACATCCAGTTCCTTGAACACCTCCAGGGATGGTGACTACACTACCTCCCTAGGCAACCCATTCCTATGCTTAACAACCCAACCTAAACCATTCCTGGCACAGATTGAGGTCATATTGTCTCATCTGTCACTGGCTGCTTAGGAGAAGAGGCCACAACCCCCACCTGGCTACAATCTCCTTTCAAGGAGAGAGTGATAAGGGTTCCCAGAGCCATCTTTTCTCTAAAAAGGCTAAACACCCCCATCTCCCTCAGTCACTCCTGACAGGATTTATCTGTTTACATTACAGTAAAAATGTCTCACTGAAATTTAAAGCATTGTTTTATTTCAGCATCTGGACACAACTCAAATAAGTAGAAAGATAAAAGATGAGAAGTCTATTTCTGTATAGCCAGAGGTTGTTAAAGAGATTCAAGCCATTTTCTATTAAAGGCTTAATAATTCAGACATTTTGCTGGATTTGTTCTTGGTTTAGCTCTGTTTGCTAGCACTCTTGGACGACACATGCAAGTGTACCAAGTGTTCCTTCATCTTTTTAGTAGCATAACAATTATGCATGTGCCCACAAAGTCCTTCTTGACTTAACAGAACTATCTAGAAGTTACAGCACCTGGTACCCCAGGTAGGTGAATCATGGCAAATATCCATAAGGACAGAAGCAGCCCTTCCTCAAGCAGGAGAAATTGACAGGCAGGAAAGTCATATCTATAAAGAGAGAAACCTTACAGAAGCTGTTTCTGTCACCATGGCTGCAAGGTAGTGTAGCCTGGGTCAGGAACTGCAGATGTGAGTCTGGGATACTGAACCTTTTAGGTATCACTTTTTCTTGTCAGTCATTTTGTTTCCCGGTCCTGTTGAAAGAGGGCCCTGTTCAGATGCTCTAATATGTCACAGTTGATGAGAGGAGTAGGCATATTTAAAGGGTTTTTTTTGTTTTTTTTATTTCTTAACCTGACTTAAAAGGTTTTAATCCTTTGCAAGATTGTTTTTGCAGAATTTAATAAAAAACAACTGGTTTTCTCTTGCAGGTCATCCGCACATTAGATCCTAAACAGAACCAGGGTGCTGCTCCTGAGATTCAGGCACTGAAAAATCAGTTGCAGGAGCGGGACAGAATGTTTCATTCCCTGGAGGTAGTAATCCTTGTGTTCTGTGGTAAAAACTCATTGTTTTTTCGTTGGAGACTAAAACTTCTATTATATTTTGGCTTTAAATATATGGATTTTTTGTTTTATAGAAAGAATATGAGAAAACAAAAAGTCAAAGAGAAATGGAGGAGAAATTTATCGTTAGTGCCTGGTACAACATGGTAAGAATCTCACAAACCTTTTAATTGAAAAGAAAAAAAAAGGAAAGAAACTATTAATACTGTTTGTTTCTGGCGTATTTATAACAGCATTTGTTCATTTACAGTATTTTTGTTTGAAAAGCATTTTCCAACACACAAACATAGAAGCAAATACTTTTTAGTAATTCAAGTTATCTCTATGTAGGAGTATGTTCCTATAATAACCTTGTGGAAAATAAAAAATGAAGTTTGTAATTTTCAAGATTTAAAACTAAAAATGGCTCAGATCATTATTTTGTAATCCCAGCCCTTCACTGATATAAATTACCGTGCTCAAATTTACTTTGATTCACCACTCTTCAGTCTTCCAGTTGTTTCTAATGAAGGGGCACAATCAGAGCAATTCATCTTACTTGCAATTCAGTTGAAGTGCTCTGAGAAATGGTCCCTTTAACTTGGGTGCAAATTTAGCTCCATACAAAGGGTGAGGACATCAGCAAGACCCTCACTTAAACTATTCAAAGAATAAGTCTGGACAGAAGATAGGCTCTGTGCGGCCATACAGCTTTTGCTGGGCCTGTGTGTCAGGAGCGTTGTCACCCACATCAGATGTATTCAAGACTTCTGTTTGGTGGACTGGCTGCATTGTAACTGCTCTTCATCTGTAACTTGACATCTGCTCTTGACATCTGTAACTTTATTGTTTCATTCTGCTCCATCATATTATTCAAATTCCTCCTCTCTGTATTCCTTTGGAAGTTTTCTTCTTGCTGTTCTACACCCTTCTTGTGTTCATGAACAGCAAGTCTAAACTCAAGCAGTGGTTGAATTGTTTACCTATTGAAGGTATTTTCAAATGACCAGTTTCCTTGGCCAATTTTATAGCATTAGTCCCACTAACAAGTAGAAGACAAGCCTGAGGTAAGACCCACAGTTCAGTGACCTATCATGAACACTAAGATGATCTTGATAGCTTTGTCTGTATCATTCTTTAATTAGCCTCTGCTTTTATACACAACTGCACAACCCATCACAGCTTTCTTAATTTCCTCATTGTGTTTTTGCCTGATGAGAACATAATGTTTCCCAAGATGTGCTTCTGATGTATGGGCTGGTGTTTCCACAGAGGATGACAATACCTAAACTTATTTCAGAGGAAAAGTACTTTTCTAGGTCAACTTGCTGAAAGCTGCCAGGAACTGGTGGAGAGGGGACCCTTTTGGAAAGCAATGTCCCACTGCCATGAGAAGCATATGCTGAGTTCTTAGGTGGTTACTCTAAACTTGGAGAACGACTGCAAGAAAGGGGAAGAGTTCCACACAAAGCATTAGGAAGAATATCTTACCTTTATGTATGGAGTTCATAAGAGTTTAGTCATTGTGAAGACAAAAATAATGAACAAAATGTAAATAATGAAGTTGTTTGGTGTTTTGTATTGGTATTCACTGAGAATTTCTCTGTCCATAGGGGATGACTCTGCATAAAAAAGCAGCAGAAGACAGACTGGCTAGTACAGGCTCAGGACAATCCTTCCTGGCTAGACAAAGGCAAGCCACGAGCACAAGGAGATCTTATCCTGGTCATGTCCAGCCAGCAACAGCAAGGTAGAGAAGCCTTGCCCTTAAACAGAAAGCAGCCCTGTGATCCAGGCCACTTCTATTGCAAGTGACAACATTCAAAGAAAATAAACCAGCATCCTTTCTCTTTCTCCCTTGTTACTGCTATTATTTTACAGTTCAGGAAAGGGTTTTATTATGCTTTCTCATTGTGCTGTGATGCCCTTTGCTTATATTTTTTGGAGTTCATTTCTCTCTGCATTTTCTGAATGTGCCAAAATTTTGAAAACATCTAGAGGAGTGCTGTATAACAACAGTCTTATTTGTATGAAGCCTGGTCTCTTACAAAAAACCTCATGTGGACCATATGACAATGTAGATTTCTTATCACAGTTGGCACTTTGGTGCCAGTAAGGGTTGTTATGCTTTATAAGACTGTTTTTGTTCAAAGGGAATTAGCTTTTTATTTCATCTCCTATCCTGTTGCTTCAGAAAAATGCTGAAATCTCATTACAGACATGCAAAGTTGGATTATAATATTATTGTGAAATATATTTCATACTAAAAAACTCACAAATGCAAAAAAGGAAAGATCGGGTTGTTTTTTTTAATCTCCTAAATGCAAAGTTTGCACTTATTCTTGGCATTTAGGGAAGCAGGATGGTCTTTTTCCAGGTTTTTCTTTGTTAACTGGTGTTAGCTCTTTTGCTGGTAGAGATTAATATTTTCAAACGGTTTATTCCACTCTTCTTTGTCAAGTGTTAGCTTAACTACATATTTTGAAAAGGTCGAGAAGTATTTAGGATGTGCTTATCTGCCATTCTTAACATCCATTTTAAAAGGATATTTGTTTTAAAATTTTGTGATTATGGATGAACAATACATAATGGATCAAGGCCCCAGTTAATATTGTTAATGTATTCCAGCTATTATCCCCTACTAAAAGACTTGCTTTTAATATATTGATTCAGGATATTAATTGTATCAGTTGCCTTACTAATGGTACCAGTGCCTTCAGGTGAGTTTATTGCTGACTTTGTTGGAAACTGGCTGTGATTTGTTGTACTGCCTTTTTAGTATATAGCTGATTAATTGTTGTAACACCTTCATGTTGATCAGTGGATGGAGGCTCTTCTTATTTAGGTTCTGTTCCTACAAAGTTGTGCATTTTCCCTGACCAGTTCTATGCATTCCCTGTCATTTTTGTCAAAGAATTGATGGACACAGAGAACCTGAGTATTGGCTGGAAGTTTCATAATCGTACATCTTGTTGTGGTTCTGTTTTAAGTTTAGAGACTGGTTTTAAATTTATGTTTTATTTAGAGGTCGTTTGGACTCTAATGCACATGCAGTTGGTTTATAAATTTATTCTTTCACCTGATTTTAATACTCTTCTAAGTGGAGACATTTATTTTTGCATAAATCGCTTTAGAGAAAAGATACTATTATCAATTATCTGAATGTCTGTTTTAATTCAAAACTTGGGTAGAATGAACAATGGATAATTAAAACAAGCACACCAAGATTAAACGGTAATAAACAGGCAAATGACATTTTTAGGTACTATTGTTTTATCCTCAAGTGCATCGTCTGTTTTAATCTGGGCTAAGATATACATTCAGTATGTGCCTGAAAAATATTTTCAGTTCCAGTTACGCACCCCACCCCACCCCCCCCCCACCAAAAACAGATGCTGAATTCTACATACAGTTTTGTCTTCTATTCCTCACATTTGGGAAAAAAATTGTTTTCTAACAATTTTCTGTACTTATGCGCTGTATGACTGGTATGGGCTGTGCTTGCAAAAAGTAGATGAGACATTGCAAGTTTCTTGTGTGCAGAAGGATAACAATGCAAAGGAAGTTATGGATAATTTCTGTAGCTCGGTGAGGTGATATACTCAGTCTGCTGTCTCTCTACTGAGATACAAAATGCTATCTGTAGTTATCTAGACGATTACAGTTTGTGTGGGATATCTTTTTCTGATCTTGTGCAATCGATTTTAATAACTTGAAGAACTCTACCACATGCTATGTGTGGACAGGAGCAAGACCACTCTGAGGGAATTTGATGTTCCTATTTGAGATTACAGCATTTTATATCACCCAGAGCAAGAACCTAAGGATACCTAAAGCTCCAGGGCTCCTTATTTTAATCTAGCTAACTTTTTCTGTTACTAAACTGCCAAGGGCTATTTGTGAAAGACAGGTATGGAACCTTAATGGGAAGTTTTATTTCTTTTTATCTTTTGTCTAGTAATTTAATTACTTACTGCTCTTAATTAGGTGCAGGTCTAAAAGTGCTTGAATACAATCAGCACACTAGAATAAAAGTAATTGCTCTTATTGTGTTAATACTTGTTTTACTGTTTTGCCCCCAAAGTTTTGATGACAGGCTAATGTCCCTGAGAGTTAGGAAATGAACAGATGCTGATTAGTGGTCTTGTGTTACGCTTTTATTTTCCAGTCTCTCGTAGCTTCTTTTGCTTCTTGGTGTTTGTTGGCTTTTCTCTTACTCTTTGTGATTCTGTCTTTCCTTTTCCCTAGAAGAAAAGACACTGAAGTGCATTCTGTAGTTCTCTTCAAAAATAGATAACATCATTGTATAGCATCAAAGGGCAATACAAGACTCATATTGAATCTGAGCTTTACTGCTGCTCACAGTAGTTGTTAGGCAAGTGAACAATCATTTTGTCTTTCAGAATTTACAAACTTGCAGAAATTCTGGTATTTCCCAGAATTCGTGTTGAATATAAAAACCTAAAAATGTACTGCACTCCTAAAGAAATATACTCAGTTGAGGTCCAGTTCTAGTAAGTAATTTGTTATGTCTTCTATTAGTAATTAGAGGAGTTAAATTCTTTGTTCTTCAGTGCTTCACTACTTTAATTTGCTGCGTACATCCATTCTTCATCTTTCTGTGTGGGTGAATGCAAGTGGTGAACATCATTATACCTTCTCTTTCACAAGAACAGCTTCTTTTTTCAAAGGGTTCAACTTCATTATTTTGCTTGCTTATGTATCTTTGTAAGCAGTGGGTATTAAGAAAAAGAAGGAGCTCAGACTGTTACTCCAGGAAATAAACACATACATAGGGGAGCTACCAGTGTATGTTCCCCATTTGTCTTTTTGAGTAATAAAAGAATATAGACAAAAGCCCCAACCTATGGAACGGAATTCTCTCAGCACATTCAATAGTTCTGAGAAGTTTTTAGAAATACTTTTTTTCTCCTGAGGCAAGAAAGACTATTTACATAAAAACTGTATTGGTAATTACTAAGGCAGGGTTATATCCTGTCCTGATACACTACAGAAAACAAAATGTACAACTGAGCTTAAAGACAAAAGGTTCTCCAGGTTAGAGATAAAACAGCTAAGGATTCATTAGAGTACTTTTCTGGCCACCATGCTGAGGATCTGCCCAGAATAATCCTTCTGACAGATTTTAATTAATGCAAATAAAAGATAACAGATAAATGGATAAATATTTTCATTGTTTAGAGCTGAAGCTTAGTCTCTGACCTAAAAGAATGTGTTCAGTCCAGTTGGTATACTTCTGTAGAGTTGAGTTTTTAGCATAGCCAATCAGACATTACAGAAAAAAAAAATTCAAACTCCCTGTTTTCTTGATAGCAACACATAGCCACTTGGATCATAACATGTACTTTTAAGTGCTTTGAAAACTGAAGTAATATAGTTTAATGGTTGTGTGTTCCATCCACAGTACAAAGGTAAATACACATCTGGAATATACAACTTTGTATATTGCAATATGAAGTAAATATATAGTGGCTACAAGATGCCTTTCATTCTGTTTGGAAGTAATCAAATGGCAAACTTGTCCTGTTCAAGGGTCACTTGTGTCAGCAGTAATGCTTCTGTAAGTTTTTTGTGGCTCTGTTCTGTAAGGAGCACTGGCATTTTTGTATGTGTATGAAAGAATTAACAGTGACTATTCCTATTACTGCTTTATTATGATCTCAGACAGTAAGTGGTATGTGTAAGCTGTCAAGAAAATTTGGAAGCTTTTTAGCAATTTTAAAGTCCTTGATATTTCGACATGTGCAAGTAGCTTTTGCTTTTCCTCTCTTCTCTAGTATATGAGACTATACATTTAACAGCTTCCTGAATGATTTTGAGTGGGTTTAATTGTCCTGATGTGTTGATATTTTCTGTAGTTGTAAGTAGTTGTAAGGTATTTTAATGTCACCGCTTGATTTTCTTCTTGCTAGTGATTTGGAGGAAGACTATCCTGAATGTGGCTAACTTTCCTTTTTCTTATTAAGTAAAATAGTATTTCAACTTTACTTACTGTAGAGATGTTTTTTATTCTTGCCCAACATATTGACTTTTTGCAAGGATTGATGAGGGAGGTATTTTTGCACTCAGTCAGCTATGCAATACTGACTTTTTATGGGTTTTTGCACATGTGTTTTAGGTAGAATGTGGACTCTGTTTTGCAGTAAGATTGTATTGATAAACTTCAGTACCTCCTAACCAAATCTAGCAAGTATTTTCCTCACCTGGCATTGCATAAATAAATAGCTAAAAAGATTTATCAGGATATACTTCCAAGTGGTGAAGTTTTTTTGAGCAAATGTCATATTCTAGGTAGGACCCTAGCCATGCCTCCAGTTTGTCACTCTTAAGGAATCAAGAACATATCCTGGCATGGCTGATTGGATTGCCGTACTTCTGTGGTCTCTCTCCCCTCTGGAAGTCCAGAAAAGTAGCAGAAGTTTGTCAGTGATCCTGCAGGCTATAACTAAAGGTGTGATTACTTTGGTTTGAAAATGGAGGAGGCAGTTGTAAGCAGCTAGTCAGTACAAAGATCAGAAGAGCATTCTTTCACCATTTTGCATTTTCATTTAAAAATGAATGAAGAACCTGAGCTTATTGAGCTATGTTTTTATCTTTTTAATTAAATTTTAATTGAGCAACTGTTAGAGGTTTTACCTGTGTATAAGGCAGAAGCTGTCATTGAACAGCCACTGTAACCTCAGACTTCTTGCATCTGGTACAGTGAAACTCCATATATTTTGACTTGCTGTCAGATCCATTCTGCCATGCTGAGGACTTAGCTAGCTTCATCCTCTCTTTTTCTTTGATTTTATTTTTGTGTATTCATTAAAGTATTGGAACATAAAGTTAATTTTTAAAATGCATTAGCTCATTGAATTAGGCAATGAATTAATATTGATTGGGGCACTCTAGGAAACTTAATAAATCATACTGTTTTCCCATGGGGCATTGAAACAGCACCTGACAGTGTAGCCAAGGCAGCTTCCCAGACAAATTTGTGTCAAGACTGTAGTCAATGAATCAGTAGGAACCTGGGCTGACTGCTGTCATTGAAGTCCCCATCTGCTGGGGGACAGTGTTGCTGTTAACTTTGTGGTGCTCCAGGTTCTGCCTTCACTTTTGAGCCTTGCCAAGGTAGTGGAGGACTATCCTGAAGTATGTTTCTGCATTAGTTGGCTCTGGTGGCATATCAGGAGTTTGCTCTGCTGCTGTTTGCTGCGCACGTAAAGATGTTTGGAAAATTGCATATTCTTCAGTCCCCTTTGCATATTGTGTCATTTCCACACTGAAAAGAGATTCCATTTGCCAAATAAAACTTCTTACAGCTGTCTTGCTGGTATGGGTCTCAGAGACTGACCCATGCAATGTGTAAAATACTGCTAGTAGAGGGAAATACAGGTCAGTCAGGTACAGTTGGGCATCTTTTCCTTTCTGGTGCTGACTTAATTCATTGCTTTGCATTAGAGAGGTCCTTTGTGATCAGATGAGGGAATTGCAGAAGGAGGAACGTGGTTGTTTTAATTGTTAAAAAAGCAGACATTTGTTGTCAGCACTTTGAAGAGCTGCTGACTACTGTAGCATGGCACAGATCTGAAACACTGCAAAAGCAAGTATTTCCACAGGCACAGAATAATTTATTCTGGAAATGGATTTGAATCCCTAATGAGTAAACCTAACTTGAAGAGAAGAGAGCTAACATAACTGTTAGCATACTCATATTGGGTAGCCTGATCATGAAAGTGGATGGAATTTTAAGAGAAAATCTCTACTGGTGTAGTATTTATGGAGTTATAAAGTAGCTGTAATGAGACCATCAGACTTTTGATTTGGATTTGATTGTAATATTAATTATGTAATTTAAAATATTGTAAAGCAGAGGTTATTGTTCACAGTCACAAAAGATTAGTAAGCTGGAGAGTAAACTTATTTCCTGGAGGCATCAGTGGTTTTGAGAGAAATTTTAAAGCTTTTGTTTAGCAGTATCAGTAGTCTTGGAATAATTATAAGGATTACATTATAAGGCCACAATTTTTAAAATTTATAATCTGCTTTGTATTCTCTTTGTCACTCCTCCCTAGACACACTGTCTGCTGCATAAACTGTCTCTTTCTAAAGATGCTGCAGATGCAGTAGCAGGTTATGCTCGGTGAATTTACCCTTACATCTTATATCTCTGTTTTCTTCTGTGTTGCTGCCTCAACAGGTGGCTTTAAAACAGAGAAATTGACAGACAACTATTTTTAGAACATAAGAGTTTCTAGTCAGGAAAGGGCACTAATAGGTGAATTTTTACATCCTTGAAAGATAATACAGTGTCCTGAGTTTACAAGACCTCTCGAAAGTACTGTTGACTAAATATAAGTCTGAAATGTCACTTCTGTGTATGTGCAACATACACTTGAAGTGCTACTAAATAGTAAGTTTGAGCTTAATAATAGCCAGGTGAGACTAAAGGAATACATTATATCCATTTATACACAATAGAATAGGTACATGCTTATGTAGCTTGAACTTTTTATTTTTTATAGAATAGCTACAGTGATCTTCATATTAATCCTGAACTGCGTAACTTTATGCACCAAGCAGTGCCAAGCAAGCTTAAAAGACAATGATTGCTCAAAATATACACCCCCGAGGTTTTTGAATGTGTTAAATTTTTTATTCCATTTGATATGTATCTCTGTGTTTCTACTTGTTTTTCAATTATGCTTGGTATTCTGAGTGGATGAATGAGAAGGAGAAAAAGAAGGATACACAAGCTACAGGACTTATGGCATAAATACTCTTTTTTAATCTATTTAACCTGGATTGTTGCATCACAAAAAGCATTCTTAGAATAATTTTTGACGAGTGCAATACAAGAGAGAAGGAAGTGGGGAAACAGGCTCTAATTTCAGTCTGGTGGAGCCAGACTCTTTGCAATATGAGAACAAAAATGCCTATTTAGTGCTGTGCCAGTGCTGTGTAGGGACGTCTGTGTTGCTTGGGCAAAGTGGAAGCAGCGTAGCTGTGTCAGTAAAGCATTCCATTCCAGTTACACTGGCCGGCAAAAAGGGTGCATCAGTGATGATGGAGAGCTGTGCCAACCTCTCAGATTTTCTTCCAAACTTAGATTCCCTACCACAGCAGTTGTAGAGTGCTCTTTCGACTGCTCAGTGACTCTGACTCAGCTTACTTTAACCAGAACATGTATCATTTTCTGGCAATTCAAACCTTTATTTGCCTGCAAGGGATAGAACTTGCCGGTGCAGTGGGGCAGTGATGCTGAGCCTTACGCACAGGATGAGCTCTGATGAAATTGAAATGCCTTCAGTGGTGCTCAGAGCTCAAGACAGTTGTCATGACTCTGATTGTCTTTTAGCATGTAAACACGTGCAGAATTGGTTGGGCACTTTTCACTTTATCTTGCTTTAACAGTTGTACTCAAAGACAGCAGAAATGCCTGAGACTCGCTCATTGCTGTGTAAACTTACCTTTACAGTGCTATTTTAGTTGAGAATGTTGCCCTGAAGAATTTTACTTAGAAGTGTGTGAAGTTTAATTACAGCTAAATTTAGATTTTGACCAAGGCTATTTCTTTTTTTTTTTTTGCTTTTTCCAATTATAGGCCTGTAACCTTCCTGTTAATTTGAACAGTTGCTTGGCAAAGGTATTTTCCCTGTGAATTTGCACAACTCTTAAGTAGAGGTGGCCTTACTAAACTGCTTTTAAAAAGACCTGTCCTGTTCTCTGTTTTGTTGGTTTTTTTCAAAAGTAATATGTTATCTGCTTTTTAACTTTCTTCTTTATTCTTTTATTTGCAGTGATGTGGTTGCATGACCTGCAGCATTATTGTAACAGGGACTGTTCAGTGCATGACTTGCTTTTCTGTCCAGACTGCATAACCAAAACTTAACCAGTTCTACACTTAAGACTCATGGCCATCTGGTTTCAAAGGGGGATCTACTTGCAGAGAAGCTTACCATCCTGGGGAGTGGCTTTCCCATTTCCCGCTTCCACTTAATCTTTCTCTTCACAAAAAGTCTCCTATGAGGCTAGAAGAGGGGAAATCCTGTATTCACAACTCAACAGGAGGCGTTCTGCACACTGACAGAGCACTGTCAGCTCTCCATTTTACTTCCGCCTGTCCACTTTATTTAATTCTGATTAACAGTATTAACACACAGACTTCCTGCAACATTTTCATATACCGAAACATAAAAATCTAGTCTTAATGAGTTCCTTAAAAGGCCTTTTGGTCTTAAAAGGCCTTTAAAATTTCAAAGCACCTGCACCCTTAAAGGATCCACTTTGAATCTTTAAACAAATAAAGTAAAGCGAAGGAGGTGTTTTACCAGGAGAAATGACTAATGAATTGCTGCTTGGCGATCCCATCTTCCTTAGAAAACCAAGCAAGTTTCATCTGATAATCTCCGAGCCAGGCAAACTACCGGGTGGTATTTTGTTCACAGGCACTGCCTGCTTCCTTAATATGTATATACACAGTAGTTTGTGGCTGTTGTAATTTTCTCTCTACATTTGAGCTGTGTTGTTGGTTTCTTTCAGAAACTTTTTTTTCCAATCTGTGTACAATTGTTAAAACAATCTGAGGAAAGACCATGAATGGAGATAAGTATGAAAGTCATTTACACTTTCAGTATTATGCAGACTGTCCTTGCCAGTTTATAATTTGGATTGTTTATCTTTCACCTGTATTGTTTTTTTTCTTTCTTTTTTTCTTTCTCCTGTGTCACAGTCTTAGCTATTTGATTTCCAATTGCACTAGCTTGGCTGTTTCTTTGTATTTTGAAGTTTAGCTATAAGATTTGCCATATGTAGACAGTGTAACTCAAAATGCTTTGTACTGCCTATATTAATTTAAAGAGCTGCTTATTTAATATTCCTAAATATCTGCACATTTGTACTACTGTATCTTTGTTTTGTATTGGACATCCAGTACTGGCAAGATTCGGAAGATGAGGGAGTGCTGTAGTGTTGTAAGTTAAGAGGTTTATTGTATAGTAGTTAGTACGTAACAAAACAGGGAAAGGGGCTTTCAAGCCATAGGATTTGCTGGAAAAACTGAGAAGTCTGAATGCTGAGTACCCTAGGTGGTTTGAATCCAGTTATAGAGAAACCCCATTCTTGCTCACCTGGATCTTAATCCTGGCACGTGCTTATATGAACTCTGCTGCCTCCAGTAACAGTTTTGCTTATTTGGGCGGTAGAAGAACCTCCCGCCCTGTTTGCCATGGGGGCATCCCCACACTGAAGAGGCGTTGTGTCCACTTGTCTCTGCAATTCTTCTGGTCACACAACACAGTGCCTGCCTTGTCCCTGGCCCGTCAGGTGGGCTCTGACAGAGCCACACCTCGTGCACAGAGACGCCCACTTGTGTCCAGTCCTCAGGAATCCTGATCCCACGGTGTCCGTGGCCTTGTGCAGAATGACATGGAGAAAGGACAGACGTGTGCCCCACCACAGCGGGGTGGTCTGCACTGCCTGGCAAAGGGGTGGGCAGGTAGGAATGGCCAAGCAGGCCAGGCAGCGGAGTGAAGGATAAAACTAGGATCCCAGTGAGAACTGTGGTATTTTCCCTTCTGGATACTGTATCAGATACTGTGGCTACCAGGTGCTCTGGCTGGCAGCTGTCCGTAAAGGCTTCAGATGGGGATATATGTCTTTTCTGGTCCACTAGGGCCAGGGACAGTGAAGTCTGACGTGACCTGCAGCCAGGATCTGGGGTTTGGTGATAGTGAGTCAAGTACTCGTGCAGCAGTGGCATCAGCATTTCATCAGACTGAGCCAGCAGAAAGCTGAAGGATTTGTGTCTTTTCCAGGTCCTAGCCATTGATCCCTTGTTATGTGTCAGGGCAAGCATTACTAGTAAAACTTCTTTTAGTTGGGTGTTAAAGGCATGGTATGTTTTTCATTTGCAAGTGCTGCTTCGGCTGGGACCACACCCTGCCCCAAGCCAGGCTGGGTGCAGGATCCCTGAAATCAGGGCACTGTGCTGGGCAGGAGGGGATTGCTTTTTTTGTGCACCTGCCTCCACAGGTGTCCCAAAGTGATGCCGAGCAGTACCTCATTTCTCCAAGTGGTCTGTGCAGATTAGAGACTAAGTATCAGTTGTTCTTGAGCCTTGATGACATTTGTATGTAAGTGTGTTTAGCTTGACAAAAGTTGTTTGAGTTTACTAATGCACCAGAGAGATGTCAGGTGGAGCCAGTCAAGAATCTGGCTACCTTAATTAGATTAGCCTGACATCTCTGTCATGAAGTGGTTGTGAGCTCTCAACTCAGAGCTGATCTCCAGCATGTCTCTGATATACTAACATCATTTGTGCTGCATAGAAAACTCTCTTACCTTCTTAATAGCAGCTTGTTTGACAGTCCTGAATTAAATGTTGATCAATTATCAAAATAATAACTGTTTGTGAAGTTGCCAGTGATATATTTTCTGTAAAAGAATTAATTCTTAGAGTGTCAAAACATTAATTTCCCATTTCAGTTCATCTACAAGTGGTGTAACTACCAGATTGTTATGGTAGCAATATTAATATACATACCTGTATATAGACCAAAAAAACCTCATTAATGATAATTGGAATCAAAAAGTTTAATATTTTTTCCCAGACAAATACACTAATGCTTCCAAGGTGATAGAAGTGTGTACAGTTGTTAAACAAGTTGTAAATAAACGCTTATATAAAATGTAAAAGCTTGTCTGTCCTTTATTTGGTGCTTGGTTGTGAACTGCATTTCCTGGGGCTTTGTAGAGGAGGGTGGGTGGCAGGTGGGCAGCTCCAGCGCATCAGAAGGCACAACATCCTCATTTCTGCTGGGACATGGCCCATCCGGCTGCCTGAGGTGCAGGCTGTCGTTTGCTTCTCCAAGGCTCAAGGCTAAGAAAGTTTCCCCTTGCCACTGGAAGCTTCCCAACAGATTTTGCTGAAGGAGCAGAGACACTGAGGAAGAGATGTCGTGCTCCTGATGGTCTCTAAAGCTCCAGCCAGCAGCAAGGAGCTGAACAGCGAGCGTGGGGAATGGGAGGGCAGAAGCGGTGCCAGTGCCGAACCTTTACGGCATTCAGCCCTACACTGTGTGAGGGAGTCAATGACAAGGATCCAGGCAAAGGAGTGCGAGGGAGGCTCTCTCTGTGAGGTTCTGACAGGTTTATTAGGGTTCGAAGGGGTCAGGGAGAGAAGAGCAACTGATACAGCTGTGCAGCAGCTTTTAAACGAGGGGTGGTACAGTGGGTGGAACAAAGCAACAACCAAGGGGCATCCAGCGGGTGGGGAAATCAAGGGGAGGTACAAGTAACAACAACCCATGGGACACATAAATGGGCGGATACAAAATTCAAACACCAACCAGGTGCTGTGGAACACAGAACATTCTGGGTAAATGGGGTGATCTTTGATGGATGGGCCGGCACAACTGAGGATTGGCATAGAAGGGTCAGGAACAAAGAGCAGGGTTAATTTGATGGACAGGAGGGGTGGCGGGAACATTATGGGCAAGACCAACTGTGAGGGAAAATGGGGGGGAGTCAGGGATACACTACAACAAAGAGACATTGCTGAAGGAACAACTGTTGTCCATCCTGCACTGACAAACAGCTCTGGTGTCTGGGGAAGGAGGAGGCCTGGGTGGGTCTCAGATCTTCGTGAAAAGAGAGCGTTTGTGCCCATGGGTGTTGCAGGTGTTGCTGGGGTTGATGGCACAGCCTTTCAGGGGCTGCTCTATAAAAGGAATAGGATCAGAAAGGGAAGGGTGCCCCGGTGGCAGTGCTGCCAGCCTCGTAGTGACTGGAGAGCTGGTGAGGCTGAGGGCAGGGTGGAGTGAAGTGTTTGCTGTCTGGGAAAGGCAGGAGAGCCCCAGGGGTGGTCAGCTTCCTCCTGCACCATAGGCAGTGGGTGGTGGAAGCAGGAAAGCTGCCAGAGCTTCACTTGTAGCTACTTGTGATTCACTGTGGTCCTCTGCCCTCCTCAGTCCCACCTGTCACTCGTCTTCATCTTTGGCATGACTGTAGTGTTTCCTGCCTTTGGCCATCATTCCGTGTCCTATTGTTTCCCTTACTTCTAACCTCTCCTAACTTTTGCCATACATCTTTTTCCTTTCCCACCTCTCCTACCCCACAGTGTGCTGAGACCTACATTGATATGCCTCGTTCTGGCCTCCATGCCCTGCTTTCTGCTCTGTTCCCTCACAGCTCCTTCAAGGCCATGGCTCCTGTTCCATCCACATGGTGTGGGGGTAATTGTTCCCCTGGCCCCTGCTTCCCACTGCTGGTCCGCAGGTGCTGGCCCAGCAGGGAGGATGCAGCTCTGCAGGTTCTCTTCCAGTGGTACCTCTCCTCCACAGCCCACAGCTGCAGGGCCCTGCTTTTGCCACTGTCCCACGTGTGTTTATGTTGCATTGATGTTGCAGGAGGTGACAGCCAGTGCTGAGTCTGGTGGAAGCACGTGCCAGAAGCTGCACAGTTTCCCCCTACAGTTCTCTTTTCCTACTCTTTTTGTCAATGAATAACTTTTGAACACCTGTATACTGTGCACATTAAGTATAGTAAACATTGCAGATAAATCCTTGTGCCCATTGGCCTGTATCAAGACCCTTTCCTTTTCCTTAGGAACTAAAACAATTAAACAGCCTCAAAAAAACCAAGTACCCATGTGGCAAAGCAGACAATTGTCTCAAAGCTGCAGCTGTGCACACAGCTGGGGGTTTGGTTTCTGTGCCAAACTAAGCTGTCCACAAACTTAACAGAGAGCACAACTCTGTGGCAAGATGGAAACTCAACCTGAGCAAACGGTAGGGCATGGAAACTCCCCCAAACCCCAGTGCCATGGAATTGATCAAGGCATTCACAAATAAAACGTGATGTGGATGCATTTTCACTGTTTATCACAGCATCGTGTGCAAGGGCCTTTGTCTTTGGGACAAACAAATGGTTCCAAAAAACTAATCCGGACCTCTTATTAAAGCAGATCAGAAGTTACAGACAGACGATACTGATATTCTAAAAAGTTTTCCAGGGATAGTCAAATCCACTCTTTACATTGTTTTCCATACCACTTTAACATGGAGAACATTGTAATGGCTGTATGTCTGTCTGCCACACCCCCAACAACGGCTCCATGGCAGCCCTCACCAGGATGGAACGTGGCAGTCCCCGCGGTGACAGCATGGGAAAGGACACAGCAGGATCGGGAATGCCATTGGACATGTGGAGGTTCCTCCTAACAGAACAAACCACAGCACAGCACATACAGCACACACAGCACACAGAGCACAGCACACACAGCACAGCGCACACAGCACAGAGCACACAGGACACACAGAGCGCACACGGCACAGCACACACAACACACAGAGCACACAGAGCACATAGAGCGCACACAGGACACACAGAGCGCACACGGCACAGCACACCCAGCACATACAGCACACACGGCACACAGAGCACACGCAGCACAGCACACACGGCACACACGGCACACAGAGCACACAGCATAGTAGCTTGGACCGACCTGTGGTGGGGCACATGCTCCCCCTGCACGTGCAGCGCTATGGTTTCCTTGAGGTTATCAGTTACACTCCCTGTTCCCAGGAAAGTGTTGCCCAACAAACTTGTTTTCTACTGAATAGCCTTGGAAACTTTTTTTTTGAATCACAGCTGGAACAAAGTATTGTTCTTAATGTACTTTTGATGAAAATTACTGACCAGGATTGATTCCAGGATGGAAATTGATTTAAGTCAAAAGCCAAGCATTTCACAACTCTACGAACGGGGTCCCACGGGAGGCCTTTGAGGTCCCATGCCCCCAGTGGCTGTGCCACCACCTCCCTTGCAGCAGGATGTGCCTCTCAGTGCTCACCAACCCACAGGTTTGAGAACTCAAAGGAGCCTCACCAAAAACTGACAGTGGGGCCTGGGCTGGTCCCCCCCACCTCTTGAGGCTGAAGTCTCTGCCCAGTGAGAGATGCTGAGGCATCCAGTGTGTATTTCACCAAACTCCAGAGAGCTTTAAACAGGCGCTTTGTATATATACACATGAATATTTGAATATATACATGCCTGTGTCTGTGTGTATGTGTGAAGACTGACTTCAACATTTTGTAGCAAGTGTAGCATCATTGTTGTCATCTTAGATGCAAAATTAAGTTACTGTTGTGGTTAAGGTGAACCTTACAGAATCATTCTGCAAGAGTTAAATCACTCAGTGATTAAGTGCTGCCAAATCCTTTAGACATCAAGCACTGGGCAATTCCAAGGATAGATGTGGCAAGGGGTGAACCTTGTGCTCAGTGGGAGCATCTCTCTTCCCCCTCTGCACCCTTGTATTCTCCATCCTCACCTTTTTGCATCCCCAGTCTCTGTTGTGCGTCACTCCAGACTGATTCTAATCCAGTCCTCCTTTGCGTACTTTATCTATGTGCTAACAGAGCAAACCTTGCCGTGGAACTTAGTCGTGCTTTCATGAATTTGTTATAAAATTGCTTTTGCTGATACCTTTGAAAGTGCTCCTTTACATGACCTTGGCCACCCAGTTGCAGTACTGGTGTCCTTGCACTCCAGGAACTGTGCAAGTGCAGAACACTAAAGCTCCTGTTCCAGGAAGGGGGCCATCCATGCTGAGTGTGCGGATGTGGTTTTGGGGTGGGTCTTTTTTACTGTTGTGATTTTCTTTTCCTCTCCCACATGGAAAAGGCAGTAACACCCTGTGGGATTCCCCTTCAAAGCTAATAGAGGCTGCAGTCACTGCAGCCCAAAGCACCCTAAAAATAGATGTTTTGGAAATACCCCAAAAATACTACCTTGGCAAAGCTTTGTCTGAGAAGCAAAACACTTTCTGCAAACAGAACCTGACAGACTACCAGAATACCTTCCTAGTAGCCATTTCATGGGTTTTTTTAAACTTAAAATTATAATAAAAAAGGTCAAACAGCCTCCCAAGCCACTGAAAACTTGTACAAGTTAACATGACATCCAAAGACACTATTCAAGGTAGCATGTATTCAGTCCCTAAACAAACGTGGGTAGCAGTGGTTCACACGCCCTTTCAAGCAAGCATGGTGGTGTCTGAAATTTGGGTGATGTAAGAGACCAATTTTAACCAATACAAAACAACAGCATCTGTTTTAAATGCATCTTCGTCTACGCAGCCTTCAATTCACCTACCTGTGAAGAGCTTAGGATTACATACCTCATCACCTGCCAAAGCATTTGATTTTAAAACATATTTATAAAAACCACCCAGGATGTCTACACAAACTGATTTTGTGTTGGAAGATACTGTTAGAATTAAAGGCAGATGCAGAAATTTCTGGAATAAAACTGTCTGGAAAATACATTAAAACCAAAGAGAATCAAGTGAGCAACAGTCTTGAAAATGCTTTATTGAACCGTGTGTCTTATTGTAATGTGCAGAAGATGTGTTTGAAAAACTACAGCTTGAAAAATTTTTGAAAGTCTTCAACAATCAATAAAAAAGTCCCCTAGTGGGGGTAACTCTCAGGGTAACCACAGGCTGCATGTAAAGTTTTCTGTTGCAGAGACTTAAAAAAAAAAAAA
>VZDJ01000187.1:3380480-3433932 GCA_008694505.1 Cyanoderma ruficeps | reverse complement strand
AAAAAAAAAAAAAGGGAAAAAAAAAAAAGAAAAAAAAAGGAAAGAAAACCAAACCCAAGACCAAACATACCCCTCCTGTCCTTGCTTTGGGGATATTATAAATTTCTATGCACAAGAACACCATACTCTTTTTTTTTCCCAAACCAGCAGTATTAACAGTATAGGCATGTAGGTGGCATGATTCAACTAAAAGGCTTTTTCCCAATTTTTTATACCAGCAAAAATAACCAAAAGAAACAATAAATAAAAGGTGCTAAAGTTAGCATTAAGAATTTCTTGTAATAGACTGACAGTCTGGGAATCCAAATTCTCAAGCTCTTCTGATACTGTCAGGTCTCTGCAAACTATGAAGCAAATACATAAATAACTCAAAATATGATTGAGGCTGTGAAAGGCTTTTAAACTAAGACAATAGGATTCAGGTTAACTTTTTTTTTTTAAAGAAACACAGTGAATATATGAATTGTCTACACCTGAATAAAACATATTTAACAATTAAAAAATTTTAACAACCACAACAAAGAAAAACTTTAAACAAAAGTGAACATCATTTGATTTTAGGGCACACAAACGCCCCTTGCAGTAGCTTCCAGCAGTGGCCTTACTGTTGTGTCTCCTACAGATGCATAAAATGAAGTTTAACTCCACTTTGCGGTAAGGGCTGAGAGGGCAACATAATGGTCACATTCAGCAAAATGCCACACCCCAGTCACGACAATGTATCCCACTGCAGAGTTTCCATCCTGTGCAAGAACAGCACATGAAGATGTCATTCTGTCACATACTATTACAAAGCTACTTTGTGGCCACAAACTGCTACTCAGCACTAACCTTTTTCATCGCCTAACCTTGCAATAATGGGAAAGTTTTGTGTTTTTTAGTTTTACTCCTTGTATTTAAGTTTTTAAATGACAAGGTCACTAAAACTCATGCACGCTGCAAAAAACGTCATGCAGTAGTTAAGGTAAACCATCCAAGCAGTTTTTATTCATTAATATTCATAAATACACACAGCAGCTTCATTAGAGATTTTTCATTTTTTTTCCTCTTCAGTTTGAATGTGGAGTATTAGGAGAGCCTTTTGCATGTCAAGGTACAGGACACAGAGCCTTCTGCTCTGCACTGCAACCTACATTTACCTGCTAGAAGTAAAAATTAGTTAAGTGGAAATGATTATCATATATATCTTTTCTCTCTTTCTTTTGAATGTACACAATGTAACAAGAGTGACAGACCTGAAATTACAATCACCAAAACAAACCCAAGATAGTTGTTGTCCACTTTCATTGGCAAATACAGCACAGAGGACATTGTCTGCAAAGTGGGATGTCATCAAAGAGGAGGTGGAGGAGGCTCATTTCCTTTATTACTCTCTTTTAAATTTAGGTTTTCTAAAGCAACATCTAGAGGCATAATATCTACACAGCCCATAGCACCAAAATCTGCAATCTCCCCCCGCTCATCCTCATCTGAGGAGGAACTTTCTTCCTGCATCAAGGTGGACAGTAGAAGCTCCTGAACGAACAGGCTGCAGTCTGCCCGTTCGCTCTCCATTGACTGACGTTCTGCTTCCGACATCTTCGGATCATTCAACCTGCACAGCACCAAGGGAAGAGAAGACAGAGAGTTGCTGAAAGCCCAACTCACTGGTGACACCACCAACAGGCTGAGATGTGCTCAGAAACTGCTCCTTCAGGACAGCCCTACCTGCCCTTCAACATGTCCAGCACTTCAGTACTACAGGCACGCATTTACCTACCCACCCCTTCTCTGCTGCTGCAAGAGAATCCGCAGTGGAGCTCAAAGTTAGAGGAACATCAAAAGCTGTTTATGAGCTTTCCTGCTATTCAAGGAGTCTCTTAGGCAGGGTTGGTGCCATTTCCTGGACATGTAATTATATGCCTCCTTTGTTTCCACGTCAACTTCTAAGTTCACACTGGCCACAAAACACATCACTGCACATGTAAAACCTACCCATGGACTACTGAACCTAATTCCACTTCTCCTAAAGTACACTCCATGTCCTGATAGCGGCATGGAAATTGCTCGCTCCAACTCTGAAAGTCACAGTCTGTGACACTTGTGTGTGCTTTGGTTAAGGTTTTCAAGTGAACTTCTGATTGAAAGATGTCACACGTCATTATTTTGAATTTAGATAAAAATCCATTTGACTCAAGTTCAGGCACAGGAGCTGCTGAAATTACCACACTCTTTCACAATACCAGATGAACAAAAGTATGCATACAGAGGGTGTGGTGGGGAGATGTGGAAAGAATTTTTATTTCAGGTCAGTAGTTAGTGTTCTAGAAGAACTGGGATAACACAGGAGGTGGATCCTCTTTTAAATAATCCTGGGGTCCAAGTGCAATTTCTAAACTATGTAAGTATTCTGTTAATTAATGCCACCCTAGGCATGTGCCTGCCTCCAAACATATAAGCTTCATCAAGCTCTGTATCTCTATGGGATCTAAGGTAAACAGAAATTATAAGAGGTAAACACAAGTGAATACATTGAACAAATTACCTTGTCAGAAGGAACTGGGAATTCTGGATAGTCTGCTGACTGCTCTCTGTGTTAGATGTGTTGGTGGTTGTTGTAGATTGTGTCATAGTGGTGTTGACATTGATCGTGTTGGTGCGCCTGGTTGCATTGCGTGCAGTCTCCAGTTGCTGTCTTGCTGCCTGTGCATGTTGCCGTTCCAACTGCAGTTGCATCTGCAGCTGCTGTAATTGAGAAGCAGAAGGGCCAGAAGAGTTGAGCTGTCCTCCTGCAGAACGCCTCACACCTGATAGCTGGGATAAAAGCTCTGCCAGAGAAGAGAAAGCTTCTATGACTTAAGATCTTACATGAGCATTACACAGCAGAATAAACACACCCTGAATTCCAGTGCATCATTTCCAATTTTTTTCAACTAACATCAAAACCCAACAATGCTCAGAGAAGACTGTGAAGATTAATGCCTATAAAGATTAAGACTAATTTATGTAGTTTTAGTCCAAATAACAAAACAAGGTTTAAAGTCTTGACGACAGGAGAGCTAATCTACAGGCAGCCTGGCAAAAAATGTCCTCTGCAGTTACTCTCTGAAACTTCAAGTCATAATAGCCACTGACTAAGAAATTTCTTTGTTTTGGCTTTGGATGCTGACTTCTTTTTTCCTTTCAACAAGTGTTGCCTCAAAACACAAGCTTCATCCTCCCAACTATGCCAGAGGGAAGCTGTGCTGCAGCCAAGAGAGAAATACTGTACCATTTCTTCAAACACTCAGTAAATTTAGTTAAGAAATTTAGTTAAGAAAATGTATTAAATCACTGCTTCACATCAAAAGCATTCTGTATGAATTCTTGGTTTTGTCACAAACATGGAGAAGGCCTTAGCAATTAAACCCCACCTCTATATATCTATCTATATATATTGGGGNTTGGGGGGGGGGGGTGTAACATGTTATTACGTGTTCCAATTCAGAAGGATGGAATGCTCTTTGCAAATTTAATCCACAAAGTTGGTTTTTTTTAGCAATATTAGCAGTGAGTTACTGCTCAGTGCATTACTGCATAATCCCTTCTATGCCCTGTGCAGAAGGTACTTCTTATCTCAGATACTTGCTGCAGTTGATGCAATGGCAGAGGAAGCAGTGGACAATCCTGCTCCTGCCCCTCTCCTCTACATTACAAAGCTACTATATAAATCATGACAATTTTTCTTCCACTGTATTAACAAAATGTAATCATCCAAGAGCAAGCTGGTTTTGAAGGAACAAAGCAAAATATGAACTAGAGATGTCAAGTAATTTTCACCAACACTGACAGCAGCACCAAAATTTAGTAAATTTTAATTATTACAGAATGCTACATGGAGGGAAAAAATTTTGAGAAAAGTAACTGATGCTATCCACTTTAAATAGAAAAGTTACTGCTGTCTTTCCTACTTAGTACTCCAGTAGAAAGGCAGACATGTTAAACTCCCAGGCAAGATTAAGATATATTTATTCTCACTGTAAGCTGAAGCTTGGAATATAGGGAAGCAGTATTTTGGAAAGAGGTGTGAACTCAAAACAGTCATGGAACAAGATGGACACCCAGCTCAGTGTGCTCTAAATGCAGAAAGAAACGCATCTTCAAAAGAGAATAGATGCAGAATGACTTTTTATTCCACATTTAATGCTGCTAAGTGGGAAGTCCTGCAAGGCTGAAAACAAACTTCAGCAGTCACTTCACATTTTAAATGAGCTGAAGCAGCTGCCCTGACAGAAGAAAGAGGACATCTCACACTGGAAGCTTCAAGAACATCCTCTTTGAACAAATTCACCTGTAACCTCACTTGTTTTTTTTGTCTTGATGAGCTAATTTAATGAGTTACATCAGGTCACACCAGGCCAGCAGAGTATCAGAGCCATCAGAAGGCAGGCAAAGGGGACCATGATCAAGGAAGGCAATGGATCCACAGCTCTCCTTCCAGAGGCAATGCCTCATTAAGCCAGATGGCTGGGTATCTCCCCCTGAAGAAGTCAGCCTGATAGTGGCAAGCTCCAGTTTGAGCACTGTGTCTCCTTTGCATCTGAAGTAAAGGTGGATTTGTGGCAGACATTCTGAGGTTTCCCTGACATATGGGTATGGTCAAAGATCATGGCATTAAAATGCTTAGATTTCCCCATAGACAAAACTGTATTTGTTTTCAAAATTGTCTTCACTATTTTTTCTTCCTTGTAAAAAAAAGTTATTTTCACATCAAAGCTAAAAATACAACAAACAAGCTATTTCTGGGAATCCTAAAGACACAGCCTAATTAATTTCTGTTGTTGACAGTAAAAACACCATTTCCCTCTTCACCCGCTCTGTGGGATGCTGTGCCTATACGTGCAGCTTCACAGCAACACAGAGCAGGGCAGTCACAGTCTTGCATTCTCCTTCCTCTGGAAGCAGGACAATGGGGTAAGATTTGTGGTTACAGCTCTTACCAGCTATAGGATCCATGGCTTCTCTATTGCTTGGAGAATATGAACTCTGAGAAGACGAAAGCCCACCAGGAGAACTGGTAGTAAAGTGCATGTTTGATCTACGAGCACGGGGGCCTCCCAAACCCCGGCCTGGGTGGAACATCCTACGTACATGCCGAACGCCACTGGATTCATCGTAGCCAAGAAGTTAAGAAAACACAACTGTTTGCCACTGAGTGTTAAACAACATTAAAGGACATTTCGTGGGTCAAATACTCAGGTGTACTGTTCTTGATTTGTAAAGTAATGATTCAACTTCTGAAGCAAAGCTAAGGTACACTGTAGTTATGCTACAGGTCAGAGTTACTGACCTGGTAACTTTTTTTTACATCAAATTTTTCTATGAAAACCCACACAAATCCATGTTCAGCCAAGCTTAACTACTGAGACACAGATTTCAGTTCTCCCTTTCAATTCTTACATTAAGCATTAAAAATAATAAGAATGTTTACTGCAATTCCTATCAGAATAACTACCAAAGTCCTTTTGACTTTTGTATTTCATGTGCTTATCCAAGAAATTTCATCACTTCCGTCCTGAGGAAACTGTAGGTTTCTGGAGTATTCAGCAGATTTTCACACCCCTTTGTTTCACCTTTCTTCTTACAGCCCAAGAAATATCACTAATTCAAGTATGATGATACTTTTAATTTTCTTTTTCTCCTGCTTTCTCCTATCAGATGCTTGTATTTTGTGTCACTTTTTTAACTGGTTCTCATATAAATTTTGAAATAATCAACAAATTTAAAGATTATTTTCACCATAAATTTGTTAACATTGCTTCCTCCAAGAAAGTCCAGATAAGGCTTCTTCTTAAACATGATTAGCATGGCTCACTGGTGAAAAATGAAACAGCATAGGCTTTAATAATTTATTTTAGTATTACTATAATTTAGCTTAGATATCCATCTCTCATGTTTTTTATTTTTATAATAGTATGGTTACCACTCACATGGTATCAATTTCTGTGTAAGGGTAGCTTCCAATGTACTTTTCATAAATCACAGTTATGAGGCAGAACCTTAGGATGGCATAGAGGTCAAGAACTTAAGACTGAAAGGTGTGACTCAACTTCCTATAGCAAGAGAGAGCTTCTGGCCATTAGAGGACTTTACAGATTTTGCTGCTTTCAAAAATGTTAGTTATGCTGCAGTGTAAAACTTAACATCTAGGGTGTAAGAGGAAAACCTCCCCAGCACAGAACACACTTTGCTTAGTACAGAGCATCTGGCACCTCTCGAGTGTGCCAGTTTTGGATGCTGCTGGGTATGAGTTGCTAAATTAGACGGACTGTAAATTCTATTGTAGTTTGGCAAGCTTTTCATAACTAAGCATGTTGGAACAGGATAGTATCTGGGGATTTTTCAAGCGGACACAGGACTCTGGGGTAACTTTCCCAATCGCAGCTTTTAAAGTGTTTTGAGATAAATGTCATTCTTCAAATACCAGATAAGCATGCATTTGACTCTTACCAGCTATGCTAGAGTAAGAAAAGACTTTGCAAGCCTTATCTTGTGACAAACATTTAAACTGAAGAGTCATGTGAGAACTACTTGTATGATTAATGCTGAAAAGATGTATTTAATGAATTTTCAGGTATTTTCCCGCTAAAGAAAGAAACTGGGTTTTAAAGAATTGTCCACAGACCATAGGAATAAATAACACACCTTGCAATAGCTGCACAAGGTCTGTAGTAAGAAACACGTGTAGTGTTTTGGGACAACTTTAGGAAAAAAACCCCAAATTAACCAAACATGTTTTACTCTAGAAAACAAGCCAAGAGCCTTCTCTATCTCCTTTTTGTACATTAAGGCAACTACAGGGCATGGAGAGTTCTGTACAGCTTCAACTTCATCCTCAGCAATATAATGGTGTAGCAGAGGTTCTTATTTTCTACACCACCAGACCCTGAGTAAAATTTTCTCTTCCTTTTTTCCTGCCTTAGATATTCTTGTTTCTAGGTATTATGAAGTGTCCAATGTTAAACAGTCAGTTCAAGATACTTCTTACCATGTTTTGGAAGTTTGGCAATATTGGACACCAACACAATAGAGTACTAGCAGGAATTCTAAAGGCATTATCTTTAATCATGGGCATTGTATTCCCAAAACAGACTTTGGAATGGCTGAAACTTTCCACTGTATTTGCAAGAAGATTGTCTTTTCTGGCTCAAACATTCCCTAAGTAAAAGTCCCCTGGTGGCATCTCTGGTACTAGGGGTGAGAAAATGCAGCAGTAGCCTGAATTCTAATCAAGTATCTTGTGCATTTTAGTAGAAAATTAATTTCACTCTGTAGCTGGAAAAATTTAAACTTCCTGCCTTACGGTTAAGCCAACGTTGGAAGCCCACAGTCAGAACTCTGGCACACTGTTACGTAGTTATATAATTCTTGTTAGAAAAAGCCTAATTAGGCAGGTGCTATGAAAATCTCACAGTTGGTAAAATGAGCAGAACTAAAAGGACACAAACTACATCAGCCATCAAGCAACATTTCAGGGCTGTCCAAATGCCAGGAAAGATCCAGTGGTCTGGAAGATATTCTCCCCTCATCAATCTTATCCCGCCTCCTCCGGAAAGGGAGGACCACAGGGATGCCTGGAATCAAGCTCCCATGGTCAGAGTCACCACATTCAGCACCCTGCTGTTCCTGAGTGCTGAGAGCTCTACTCCTGGCCCTGAGAAAGGCAAGTACAGGTAACTGCTTTCATCTGACTTTGTACCTGTTTTTGTATCACCTTCACATGATTTCACAGAACCAATCCACACCCAAAGGCCTTCACACTGATCCAATTATTGTGTAGTAATTAACCTGTGCATTTAGTCTGTCCTGACCTTAAACCATGTTAATACTAACAAACTTAAAGACAATCAAAAACAATCATAACTGAAGTGGAACCATCACCTCAAATGCTGTTTCCAACTGCTTGAGCTTACATTATTTTTTGTTCCTTTTTAAAAATCTCTGAACAAAAAAGCCACTATCAAAGTTATAATGCAGCATTTTTTTCTGTTTGTTTAAATAAGACACAAAGGAATAATTCAGAGATTACTTAGTGTAGGGATGCTACATAGCTTGCATGTCATTAAATAAAAGCCCAAACCAAAAGATATTTTACCAGTTAATCCTAGGGAGGAAAAAAAAATTAAAAAGGGAGACAAATATTCATATAACAAGGATGAAAAAAATCCCAACAGTTCCAGCTCTTCAGGCATCAAGCATAGATAAATGTCTACAACTGTCTGCTAAGATAACTGAAGGACAACATCCTATTTCCCAGAAAATGTGAAGGTTTTCTGAGTTGTACTATAAAATATCAGTAACACTACAAAATTACATTACTAAAAGATGGTGTTAAAAGTAGTTGAGCAAGTTTACAATCTTTTGTTACAAGCAGCTATGCTTGAATCATCTTTATGTCATAAATATATACAGCACCATATCTTGATACATAAAACAGCACCAAGAGTAATCACGAGGCAGGATAAAACACAGTTCAAGTAGAAAAAGACCTCTATATGTCAAAATCCTTTAAATATTTCTGCTGTTAGGGCAAAAAACACTTTCAAGTATACCTACAAGTCTGTGCATAGTCTGATAACTACACTTTTTTAAAACTAGCAGATGAACCTCTTCATTTTTAACATACATATCTTTAGCAACCCAAGTTCCAGGAAATCCAGAATATGACCCTTTGACTATAAAAGTCAAACCAAGTCACCATGACTACTAGGTGAAACAGTCTAGCCTCTTTGCCTCAAATTTGAAAGGATATTAAATCTCTAGGAGCTCTGTGTTCCAGTGTAAGATGAGCTGCAAAATCATCTGTTACGTGATTCGGATCCCCACCAGGCAATGCTGCACATATTGGACAAATCTGAAATGACAAAGCAAGAAAAAAACCCCAACTTCGTAAGTATTACAAGAAACAGAACTTGTATCAAGTCAATCATTAGACATTGGCTCTTATGCTTTAAAATCACATTTTGGTATTCACGAACACCTGATATCAATGTACTCAATAAACTCAGAAAAACTACTGAAGTGCAGACATTAATTTACTCATCTTTTAATTTATGAGTTTCAGAATACTATGAAAACCAAAGCTAGGGTTCTTAAAATCAGTTTGTAGTATCTTGAGTATTTCTGCATGCCAGTTCTGCCACAGACACTAGAGTCAAATCATTCAGGAATGCTATTTGCCTGCTCAACACTCATCCCAGCAGAGGAATCAGAATGAAACTGCCCACATTTGGGAAGTATCAAGCTGAGACCATCCCACCCAGGAGGTGCAGGTTTGGCAGAGAAGAGCTGATCTCCATAACCCTCTCCACAACAGTACTTTGAGAGCAGGTATTGAGACCTCTCTTTGGTATTGAGATTTTTTTCCCCACTTCTGTTTTTGGTTGGTAGGTTTTGTTTGTTTTGTTTTTTAAACTAAAGTACAGTTAACTAAGCAGGCAAACATTACTACTACTACTATTGCCATAATTATGACTTGTTCTTTGACTCCACAAACAGCATCTTCCACTTTTCTTTCATTTTTCATGCATATACTTGAGCTGTTAAATGTAGATCTCAAAAGACCATGAGCATTAAGAACAACTGTATAGAAGAGCACACATCTGTTGTACTCTTATAGAGGTGAGAACAAGGTCTTGAAATAAGTTTACTGTAAAATCTCAACTACTTGTGACAGGAACTGCTGCATCTAATTCCACTTTAATTTAGTGGCCAGTTCTGAAAAGAAAACCAGGCATTTTAAAAGCTTTTTGCTACTCCTTCCCTCTTATTTTCAACATTCAGCATTTCTCTCCACAGATTTTTCACCACTACAGAAGCCAAGCCAGTGCACTACAGGGCATATCATAGCACGAGATTATATAATAAATACTCAGCTATGCCAACATATCATATAGCTACCCTGTAGGGATATAGAAATGGATGTGCATTGGACAGATGGTCCTGAATTCCCTAAACTTCATTACAGCTGCTTGATCTTCTCATACCAAGGAAACAATACTTTCAAAGCAATCTTCTTTGATTTAAGCTATTTCTAGGAAGCAGAAATCTAACATAAGATGAACAACCCACTCCTGAAAGCAGGAAATCACCAGAAAGTTCTTTGTTAATGTGACAAAGGTGTTATGAACTGCACATATTTGTGAATATACCCACACCTCAGAAAAACATCAGTTAAGAAAAGGTTATAACGAATATTGAGTAAGAAGGAATCAAAGTATCCCAGCCCTAATTCTAGATATCAACTAAATTTTGAAGAACTCTTGACTAGGGAAAGTTACTCAAGCACTACTATGCACAAACCACAATTTAGTAAACCATAAGCTCTGAGATAGTCACAACAAAGACTGCTGGATCACTGATGAATTGTGACAGAGCTAAAAATCATTTTTAATTATAACATGCATGAACTAATGGTGCAAACGAAAGGCAGATGTTGTCATAACTTTCTCTTGAATTTATGAACATTTGTATTAAGAAATCACCATACAACCCCGAATGATGACTCTAAAGGGCTAAGTCAATCCCACTCACAGAACATCCGTCAGTTTCCGGAACTTTGCTTGTATTACCACCACTTTCCCATTTACATACAAAGGAACCACTTTAAGTGACAGCACTTCTGTAAACTCAACCAGAGTCACTGGGATCTTAGAGGATGAACAGGGACATTAAGACTGTCTCAGATTGTCTATTTCATGACTGCAAGAAAAAGCTCTCCCCAGTTTTATCATGTAAGTCTCAACAACCTTGTGTTTACAATTCATCTACAATGAGCCTGGTTACTGCCTTCCTGAAGGTGAGGGAAAGCTGCTGCAATGCAACATAATAGCAGAAAATTTGCATCTCTTTTATGAAACAAAACTGAAGAGATGGTATTTTATGAAGTCTTCTAAATATTTTTTCTTTATTTACAGTGCTAGCGGACTTCTAGCATCTGAACACTGCATTTGATCTGGACCAGTCCAACTAACCTGAAACCTCAACACCAAAAAAACAGTCATCATACAGATTCCTCTGCCTTACAACTCTAACCATCATCCATTATTATTATCATCCATTATAACATTATATGGGAGAAGAAATACTGGTTCTTCAGAAGAGGAAGAGGGCTCTTTCAGGAACAGGAAGGGCGGCTTGCCCTTTAAGTGAGAGAGCACCTGGGGTGTGTCTGGATGGAAGATGACCTGATGGAGATCTTACATGTTGGAGTTAGGAAGAGAACAAGCAAAGGGGATGTTACAGGGGTTGTCTACTATAGGCCACCTGACTATGAGGAACAAACTGATCAGGCCCTCTAGAGACACAGAGCAGCTGCCTCAAACTTGCAGGACCTGATCCTCATGGAAATCTTCAACCACTCCAGTATCTATTGGAAGGACAACATATGACTGCAATCCAGGAGGTTCCTGGAGTGCATTCAGGGTAACTTCTACCTCCAAATGACAAGGGAGCACAGGTGCTATATGGGACATCATAATTATCAACAAGGAGGGATGTGAGGGTCAAAGAAAGCCCTGGCTGCAGAGACCTTGATATGGTGCACGTCAATATCCTGAGGGCAGGGAAGAAGATGAAAAACAAGATCATGACCCTGGATCTCAGCAAAACAAACTTTGGCCTCTCAGAGTATCTGCTCGGAAGAGCCCCATGGTGTATGACCCTGGAGAGTAAAGGGGCTCCAAGAAAGCCTGTTAATATTGAAAGACCACTCCCCAAACTCCAGAGTTCTCCATCCCAATGGATACGAAGTTGGGCAAAAATACCAGGAGGCCTACGTGGATGACCAAGACACTCCTGGACAAACTCAATCACAAAAAGAAAACATACAGAGGTTACCCTCCCAGGGTGAGCCATAGCATAGCCGACCATAAGCACCATCTGAGCATCTCAGGGAAACGTAGGCAAAGCTAAAGCCCAAATGGAACTGAATCAGGCAAGTAATGTCCCTGGTAACAAGAAGGTCTTCTAGAAGTGCATAGGAAATAAAAAGATAACTAGGGAAAATGTGGGTCCATTGCTCAGAAGATGTGAGGCCTAGTTACACGTGACACAGAAGAGGTTGAAGTACTGAATACCTCCTTTGCTATGGTCATTACTGGCAAGACTGGTCTTTAGCAACTCCAGTCCCCAGAGAGCAGTGGTAGAGTCTGAAGTAGTGAAGACATTCCCCTGCTGGAAGAGGATTACTCTGCAGAATATTTACATGAACTGCCACAGGCTGTGATGGGTGTTATGCACCAAGAGGTGCTGAGGGAACTGGCACATACCATTGTGAGCCTCCTCTCAATCTCTGAACAATCATGGTGACTGGATGAGGTGTCTGAGGATTGGAGTAAAGCAAATTTCACTCCTGTCTTCAAGACAGGCAAGTAAGAGGAAGACCTAGGGAACAACAGGCTGGTCATCTTGCTTTGATCCCTGGTAAAGTGAGGAAACTATTGCTAACTATTTTCAGGCACTATTAAAGACAAGAAAATCATCAATAGTAGTCAGTAGTTGCTTCACAAAGGGGAAGACATGCTTGACCAGTTTCATAAACTTCAATGCTGAAGTGTCTGGCCCAGTAGGTGACTGAAGAGCAGGGGAAATTGCCTACTTGAACTTCAAGTAAGACTACTGACACTGTCTCTCACAGGATGCTCAAAGATAAGCTGCTGATGCTCAGGCTGGATAAGCAGAGAGTGAGGTGGAGTAAAAATTGTCTCAGTGGATGGGCTCAGAGGGTGGTGACCAGTGGCAATTCTGCTGATTTCATAAAACTAAGAGTGGCTGACATGCTAGGGAGCTGTGCTGCCATTTAGAGTGACCTTAAAAAAACTGAGGAAATGGGACAACAGAAACCTCATGAAGGGGAAGTACAAAGTCTTGCACCTGGGTAGGAATAGGCCCAGGAACCAGGCCAGTGAAGGCCAGTCATATGGAACACAGCTTTCCAGCAAAGGACCTGGGGTCCTGGTGGACCACGGGCCAGCAGCGTGCTGGCAAAGAAAGCCAGTGGTGTTCTGGGCTACACTGAAAAGAGAGCTGCCCACAGGACAGGGATGGTGATCCTTTGCCTTCACCCAGCACCAGTGCCCAGTTCTCAGCTCCACACACGCACACACTGGAAAGAGCTCAGTAAAAGGTTATAGAGAGGAATGAAGGAAAGGCTGACAAAGATGGAACTGTTCAGCCTGAAGGAGGATAGGATAACGGGGGAAGGATCTTAGGAATGTCCATGAATACCTGAAGGCAACCTGAAAGGATGATGGAGCCATTGCAGTGACAGGAGAAGAGACAGTGGGCACAAATTCAAACACAGGAGCTTCCTCAAAAACATCAGGAAACACTGAAACATTTTTTGGTGTGAGGATCACTGAGTACTGGCACAAGTTAACTAGAGAGTTAACTGTGGAGTCACTATTAAAGAACTGTCTGGATAAGGTCTTGAGCAGCCAGCTATACATGGCCCTGTTCCAGAGGTCCCTTTCAACCTCTTCAGCCCCTGACTCCTCCCTGCAGACACCTAACATTGCTGTACTTACCAATGCCTATACCTGAGAAAAATCAGCAGAAAGTAAACTGCCTCACGCTGAATATAAAAATGGCAAAATTTAATAGACAAAAAGGTTTTTTGCTTATTCTTTGAAAAACTGGGGGTGAAAAGCCTTTAAAATAGAAATTATTCTGTCCCTGTAAAATTCCCTTACATCCCTAAAAATACATGTCCAAAACAAAACACATTTTTGGAACGAGATACTGAAACAACTAAAAGCTCAGTATCTAAACATAAATAATTGTCTGAAAGTCTATAACCACAAACTCCTAGAATCCATAATACTTTCCTCTTTATTAGTCTTGTAGCCCTTCACTATCTCAGTCAGGGTACAGTACCCAAACCATTTTATGTGTATGCACACTAAAAATGTATCACAAATGCCAGACTCAAAACTTGGCATAAACAGTAACAATTGTATTCAGGGATTAAAAATTGTCCTTTATCATTGTTTGGAACAACAACAAAGCAGACTGATGCATAAAAAGGTAAGTTTTGTGGTTTTTGGTTGTTTGGTTTTTTTTTTAAACATGTAACTCTTTCAGGATTCACCAGAGTAGCAGCCATCAAGAATCACAAATTTAGGCCTTATGTGTGGGGTTCTAGAAGTCACAACTGCAAACAAGGGCACGTCAAGTTTAAAAACTGGGAACTGTGAACACTCAGCGTTAGGAACACATCGCTGACATCAAGTGGTGCAGATCAGAATTGCAATACCAAGCCACCAAAAAAGTCAAGTCATGCAAACACAGAACTTTCAACGGTTGATGCCATGTTTGAAAGTTGCAAAGCTTAAGAAAAACTCAGAGAGATTGTAAAAATTGCGGTTTGCCACCGAGTTAAATATACCACAGTGCAATTGATTGTGAAGTAAACACTTCCTGTGTTTTTAAGAAACATCATACACCTTTGAGTCCCCAAAAAGGTGAACACCCTTCCATATCACCCCTTCACCTAAGTTCCATATTAGGCTTGAAGGGTCATTTATTTTCTTCCACAGAATACTGTGAAAAATCAAGAAAAGTGGAAGATTAGAATAGAGAACCTATTTATAACTAATTTCACACAACGTATTAGTGATAAGTAATCCACTTCAAGCATCACTTTTTTCCTAGGGATCTAGGGTAAAACAGTTTACCAGAGAACAGCACCCTCCATGTCACTCTGCTAAATGGCTAACCCAGTTTCTCCTGTTCCCAAGGTCAATCAAGACAGAGGAATTTAACATCTACGGTTAAAGTATTGCTGTTGAAACTTGTTTCAGGAGTGCATTTTAAACCCCATTTAGTGTTCTAATGGTTAGGGATGGGGAAAACCCTCCTGCTTTGACAAGAATATATTTAAAACCATTACAGAATCTCACTGCATAAAATAAGAGGCTCATTAAAAAAGCTATTAGAAAACATAAATTATCTGCATCTCTTCCCCTTTCTTACAGTTATAAAAGACCCGCATTGCTATAAGCTTGCAGAACAATTACACATTAATTATGAAAAGGGAGACACAGCTAGACAGAATAAGTGTGAAAACGTTCTGAATTTTGTCTTAGAGTACAACAATCTCCTAAACATGTCTTTACATCAGGACAACAAACAAAAACTCTAAAAGAAGGAAGCAAGCTCCTTATATTATAATACCCGTAAATCACAGAATTCTGATGTCATTCTCAAATGCAGGTACTTTCCCTCTGACAAAGCATTTAAATGAATACATGCTTCAAGGAAGAACAGAAAGACCATTTTTCAGAGATGAGACTATTTAAAATATATCTCCACCACGAATGCAAGTTCTGAGGCTTCTTACCACTTCTGTTGATGTTTCTGCATGCTCAGAAGTAACATGTTCTTGAAGAGATGTTTCCGTATAACCCATTTTCCCACAATAAGGACAAGTAAAAGACTGTGGCTGCTCTACAGAGAACGCTTCTCCACCATAGTACAAGTCTGAAACAGGAACAGATTAAATAGAGGTTACTTTAAAGCAGTATGACCATTAATTTTGTTCACATCAACCTCTGTTTATAAACACGCTTCACTGTAATCACTACTAAATTAACATGTTTTTTCATTAAAATGGCTATATTCAGGAGGGATTCAGTTACTGATGAAAAAAAACAGACTACATTTAATTTTCATTAGCACACAACTTAGTTTTCTAATATTTACTAGGAAAAACAACTTCCATCATGATGCTGCTGATACTGCCAAACTTTCACTGTTCTCATCCCACATACAGGGTCAACTACAGTATTTTTCAATCATAAGATGAAATTTCAGAAGCTGAACTCTTGACAAAAGCTCAAATTTAGATCAAAATTTAGAAGTCCTCAGTGACACTAAAAGTCAGTATTTATGCCATAGTTGAACCACTGCTTTGCAGTAAGTAGTTTCAGAAATGTCTCAAATACAAAGCATACAAGTTTGACAGTGAAAAAGGAAGCTGAGTATCTGTTACACACCGGCTTCAACTTTCATGTGTGTTGAATGTGAGCACCTCTGCACTGCTGAGGAAAAGTAGGCACTTTTAAGTTGCTAACATAGAAGTTCCCCAAACTTAAGATGAAAATTTATCAAACCATGGAAGAAGAGAATATTATTCTCTTTCATCCTCTGCAGGTATTTTGTATTTTACAGGAAACATGAATGAGCTTCTAAGTCACATCAATATTAAAAAAAAAAAAAAAAATCCGAAAAAAACCTACAAAACCAACCAACCAAAGAACCCTCTTAAATATCAGATTGCTTAAAAACCTCTACCTGTGAAACTCACTGAGAATGGATGAATGTATTTTCTAGTAAGACAACAGTACCAACTCCAACTTCACAGCTGAGCAAAGGGCCCAGGGCCACAACTCATCTGGAGTTTTAAATAGACAAGCATTCACACAGAAGTGTCTTCTCCTTAGGTACATTGTTAGCTCAATCCAGATACCAAGAATTTTATCAGTACACACAGTTCTATCACAGAGGGGAGAGGTCTGACAAAACTGTCAAATCCTGTGTTGTTCCTTGTTTTCAAAGAACACAAAACAGAACATTTATGCACTAATAAAAATCTGAGTTCTTTGCAGTCTCCTGATTATACCTCTGCCATATTCTCCCACTCACATCTCCTTCCACGTCCTTCTCATAATATACATCAAACATACATGAAAATGCCAAACAAATATGCCTTCCTCTAGGAAAAAAAATTAATTTTTTTTAATTAAAAAAAGTTAAAGCTGGGAAATCTAGGTATTTTTCCTTTGTAAATTTATACCTTCCTTCTTTTTTCCTCTTCAACTTTAATCTCTCCTACAATCAAATCTCTTTTCTAATGTGAAATACAGATCACCAGATAAATTTTTCTTTAAATTAAAATCTAAGTTAAAAAAAAAGGTTGGTAATCAAGTGGTCTCATGAATCTTTGTGTCTGATTTTAGCACTGAAGGTACTGAATGGGTATTTCTCCATCTGTTTTGTTTTTACAAGCACATAAAAAATACTAATATTATGAACAGTGATGTCCCTGACTACTAAGGGATCCTTTGCTAATGAAGTTAACTAAGCATTGGAGGTAATATGGGAAGAAATGAAAACACCTTGCCTCCATGGTTGCAGAAATGAAGCAACCTACAATTGTGTAACTGCTTTAATTTACAAATCTATCACTTTAGAATGCAATGTGTCCATGATGGAAGAACTGTCTCTTCTGATGACAAAGGAATCTTTCAGATACTAAAATTTTCATTCATTTCAAAGACAAAAGCAGGAGTCCTAATTCTCCAAACTCCTCTAGCCTCTAAAGCTCTCTGTTCAAGATGTCTAGGAAGACAAGTAAAAGTATTTAGTAAAAAAGTAAAACCAGATTCAGTTGTGTCCCTCTAGGATGAGATCTGTGACCCATATTCCTTATCAATTAGGGGAAGAATACAAAGGAGTAGAAGGATCAGAACACTGTCTGCTGAGTTTATGTAGTCAGTTTTCAAGCACAACAGTGTTTAGACATTATAGCTTTTCCTTGGTGGGGGAAAAACTCCAAGAAACAACCTGAATTAAATGTGAAAATGAAGCAAAAAATATCAGCAGTTTTGCTTTTTTGTCCATCTATATCTACAAAAGTTAAATGTATACTTAATATTAAAATCTAACTATCACATTCTTGAAATTGGTACAGGTTAGTTACAAAACAGAAGTACTGGTGCAGAATTCCTTAGATAAAAATCAATCTTTCAAAGAGACATGTGATTCAGGACTATATTTTCTAACACCTTGTACTTTTTGTTACAACATAATTCTTTACAAGGGTACAGAGCAGTATGGAATTTTAGTTTCACTTTTCTTCATACATGTAATGTAATTTCAATCTGATATATACTTAAGAGATAAAAATGTTGGTATGACACAAGTTGTAGTGTATATATTTAATTTTCTTCAATGTCTGAAAAAACCAAATGGAGGCAACACACCACTTAACAAAACAAAGTATATATGTTCTTGTACCACTTACCAAACAGCCATATTACCCTCAAAGCTGCTCCAGAGTCCTGTTCCAAACAAACTATGATGGTCAGATTTAGCGTGATACACATTTAGCACACATATCCTGTCTTAATGTGTGAAAAAAAACCAAACCAAAAAACCCACAAAAGTCTCAAGCTAAATTCTGGTAAATCCAGTCTATCCTACACTACACATTATTACAGTACCATTATTTAATCAGTTCCCTCTGCCTAGGAATTGGGCACAAAATGTGGCAAGATCTTCTGTCAGACAACCACCTTAGCTGACAAGTGAAGGCACTTCTGAACCAAGGAATGCTCTGTACTTAGATGAAAGTAACACAATATGATTTTGGCAGAGAATTCTACTAACAATTTGTATTACTTTCTTTGTCAGTATACCACTTTAAAATGATGTGGTAATGGGCAAGCCACATGCTTAGACCCTAATGCATCCTAATGGTTTAATTTTTTTTAGGAAAAAGGAAAGTAGGAAATTTGCTGCAAACTTCTCCATTGTTCTGACAAATTGATCTACAAAGACTACAAAAATACAGTGGCTGCCTGGTAAGCACATTCCTGCTCTTTACACAGGCCTATTACAATTCTACTCTTTGACCCCTCTCAAACAAACTAATTGGATTTGTGCTTTAAAGGCCATTTCTCATTACATATGAGACTTCATACTTTATTTTAAGTTCTGTCCCTCTTAGAGCATCACTCTTGGTGTGTGTTGAAACATTTTTTTCTGGTATCTCTTGTGGGGGCTGAGGAACAGCGCTGCCATTGTTCTGGATCACATCTTGCTTCAAAATTAATATATATAGGTTATTTACTCACTCCTGAAAGATAAATATGGCAACCAGATGGTGCAAGAGTGAACATGCAAAGCCAGAAAACACTAGAGCTTTTTACTTGTTTTCAGTGTTCTCATACTGGCTCCTATACTAGTCTGAATCTCAGGGAAAAAAAATCAGAATGTGTCAAGCTGACAACAAAAGCTCCTTCAGAGTACCTGAAAAAGCCCATCTTTTTGCAGTATATTCTGCAACATTATTACAGTAGCTAGGAACCCTAAAAACTGATAGCAACTTTCATGGAGATAAACAATATGTGACTTTTTCTATGCTGAAAGGATCATCCATGTCGTCCGCTGTCCACCACAAACAACTTGGTTGCAGCTTCAGGCAGACCAGTGAACTCCACAGATACCCACATCTAGATAGTGCTGGCCACAGTGGTGGTGGGATTTAATGGTACAGGGTCCTTATCATCAGTAGCAGATGTAATCTGGGCAAATGATTCGCTGATTCCCATGTGCACTTTCAAAATCAGAAGAATGACAGTGACTTCCTCTGAAGTGCCTGCACCAGTTTTGCAACAGAAGGATTCCCCACTCTGGCTCCTTGTCCTTGATAAAATACTCATTTTTCACTAACTGTCCACTTTCCTCCATAAGCAAAAACTGTAATTTACTGCTATTAAAATATTTTCATACCTTTGAAACAAACCTGTCTATAGATAACAGTACTGAAGTTTGTCAATAGCCAAGTAAACTACAATTCACACACCAAGTTACATTAACAGCCTTCCCGTTTGTGTTTCTAGTAACATCTTCCTTACTTAAGAAAATTCCCTACTGTCATACATTACAAACACTCTCCTTTCCTTTGACTTCCCACATCACTAGGAAATTACTGAAGACTTCATTAGTTCTGTACTTCCACTGGTTTCACCTGGGATGGAATTTTCTTCACAGTGTGAAGTACGGGGCTATCTATCTTTTGGATTAGTGTTGAATACAGGGCTGATGCTATCAAGATGTTTTTGTTACTGCTCAGCAGGGCTTATACAGAGCCAAAGCCTTTTCTGCTTTTTGCACTGCTACAATAGTGAGGAAGTCGGGATACACGTGAGACTGGGAGGAGACACAGCCAGGACAGGTCACCCCAACCGACCAAAGGGAGATTCTGGACCATATGACACCATGCTCAGGATATAAAGTATATGAAGGAGGGGAGAAGGAGGAAGAGGGGACATTTGGAGTGATGTTGCTTGTCTTCCCAAGTCATCATTAGGCATGATGGGACCCTGCTCTCCAGAGATGTCCGACCACCTTCCTGCCTATGGGAAGCACTGAACAAGTTCCTTGTTTTCCTCTGCTTGTGTGCACGATTTTTGCTTCTCCTATTAAACTCTCTTTGTCTCAAGACATGTCTTTTCAGTTTCTACCCTTCCAATTCTCTCCCTGATTCTGCTGGTGAGGAGTGAGCAAGTAACTGTGTGGGGCTTGGCTGCTGGCTGGGAACAAACCACAACAATACTACTTAGTTGCCAATTTTGCCCTTGAGAATATTTTCTTCTCAAGACATTCATATCTAACCTTGGTGATTTTTAACATCCACTATGACAACTATACTAACAACTCTGAATCAGGTAATTTTAGACTACTTCTACCATTTATTATTGATTTTCTAATTAAATTTAACGTTTCTTAGTGCCCAATTTTCTGCATGTTCCTCAAAGTCACATGATCTCCTTGGCCACACAAGACCCTCTGAAAAGTCACCAGTTTCTTTAAGCATCTGTACAATACTGTAATGTACATGCCTTTATGTGTATTCTACAGGAAACTCTAAAATCAAAACATTTTAGGAATGATGTCCCAGATCTTCCTGAACTCTAAGGAATATGTAATTTATCAATTTTCCCAATTCATTCTCCACTCTATAAGCTTACAACGTCAGTAGTAACTTAGTACCTTCAGGCTTTGCTGTGGCTCACAATTTGGTAATACTATGGTTTTGCAGAGTTAATCAAACCAGAAGTCTTACTATAGAGTTGAGCTGCAGTATTTTCCTTCCTAATACTAGTTCTGGAAGAGTAATGCTTGGATATCAAGCCATATGAAATTTATAGACCTTGTTTTCTTATTCTCATTTAGAGAATAAACAGCACAAACACCAAGCAATATAGAAGCTGCAATTCAAATCCTATTACCCATCTCAGTACTTCACTGTGAACCTTCCTCATGGATACCTAAATGGTAAACAATAACCCCTCTGTGTCTCTATAACACACACACATAAATGGCATTAAGCCAAAGGTACGTTTATCAAAGATTTCCAAAAGAGAAGTACCAAGTTGCAAGAAACAAAACATTGTTCTTAGTCATTCTCAGTTTCTGATTATAGGCATTTTTTAAAAAAAGTATAGTTTAGAACAAGTTCTCATTGCAGTACATGGAAATCTTTGACATTTATGGTCAGTATGTTTCAGTCTTCTTACCCTTATGATTAATATTTAGTACTTAGAGCAATGCTGTCCTTTTAGCCCATGTTTAATATCCAAAAATAACTGTTGCTAACAGGTTAAGAAGTTTCAACTGTGCATTTGAAACAGTGACCTCAATCCCCAAAACTGTACACAGAGAAAAAAGAAAAGCCTGACAAGAAACACGTAAGTTAAAATAGGGGCAGGCATTTTTGATAATGCACTAAATTATTTCCTTTCAAACTAAAACCCATTATGTGGATTTCTGAAGTCATGACTAGGTAGTCTCAGGGCAAGAGGAGCCCTGAGAATTCAAATAAAATTGAAGACAACTTCATATAAAGGTTGTTTTAAGAAACTACGTATTTCTATACACAGTTATTCTCTAAACTTTAGACCAATAAAATATAAATTTTACTTCTATTCTAAGCAAAAAGATAAAGAAGTTAGGACTTCAGTTTTTGAGAAATCATATTTGAAGAATTCAAAAAATGAAGATTACAGCTGCAATCACTAGGAAAAAATACTGAAATGCTAGTCCCACGTTCTTGACATCAAAACAAAATACATGTCCAGCATCAGCAACATCGTAGAGCAGTGGATTGTCACAAAATCATTTCTCACAAGTTACAAGCTGTTTCAACTATGATGGAAGAGAAACAACAAACTGGATAGGACACAAGAACAATTATTATTTATTTTAAATACTGACTAGGCTTTATTATAGTTAGAAATAATGCCTGGATCAGGAGATCTACAAAGGAATTCCAAAAAGACTGCATGCTAGTCCTTACCACTAGTCTCTCATACTCACTGCAGCCCATCAGTACCCTTCCTGTACTTACAGTCTCACAAAAACCACCAAATAACGACCTTCCTACAAAATCTCACCAGGATTTTTTTTCTGCCTAAAGGCTATGTCACTTTTAACAATAGTCACTTATTAAATGTATTTATTAGTCTGATAATCTGCTGTAATCAGACCAAAATAGTAAATCAGAAATACATATGAAGCAGTCAAGAAAAAAAGAAAAATCAGTTCTTCTATCAAAGAAAACATGCCTGCTTATTAGAGAGAACTTGGCCCGTATTTTTAGTGCACTAATGGGGGAAATGATTAATAATTAGGAACATGAAAATCAGCATTATGTTTGTGGACACAATATAGCAATTAATTACTGGAGTTTGAAATCATCACTTACCAAAATCTACTCTTGTTAGTATGCACTGCATTGGATGGTCAGTTGTATGCCTTGTTGTCGTTGCACCACTTTCATAACAAGTCGCACACAGATCGTAATCGTAGCAAATTAAACACTTGTACCGGCGACCTCGAAAATTTCCTTTTAAACATGCATCACAGCTGACACCTGTAAACAAATAAAATTGCTTTAAGACAGCAACAAATGCACTTATTTTTTATGAGGAAGATTTGTTGCTATTGCCTCTCAATAACTAAAAAGAGCCAACCATATCTGATATGAGACTCAATTTTTAAAAGCATTTGTGTCTTTAAAAGACACCACTCTCCCCAAATCAGGATCTTGAATTCTTGAAGTAAAGCACTCAAGCACCAAAAATAATAACATATTAAGTTAGTAAAGCTCTTTGGCTGCATCCTCCTATAGACACCTTTACCTCTCTTAGTATTGACTGGTATACTGACTGTTCATTCAGGAATTGTGCCACTTTTAAAAGGTAAATTGTATAATGGCTAACTGAGAGGAAAGAAAAACAACAACCACATCAATCACTGACAAAAGCATAGTAGCTTTTCAGCCTTTAATTCAACACTTCCTAATATTTTAACTCTGAATAACACTATAGCCAGACATTTCACGTAGTGTAGAAATCAGAACCTTTTCCCGTATCTTTTTAATTTAGCCTGCATCAGTTCTCTCCAGTCTATTTCTGCCTTAAGCTCATTCTTTGCAATGGAAAGTAGTCAGTCACACTGTGTATCTGAGAAAGGCTTTATAGCTTCAAGAAGTTTTCATTTTTCTCTGTATGGTTTCAGTTCTCTCTGGATTGTCTGGTTAAGTGCAGAAATGACACTGTCTTGTAAACTGCAAAAGCTAACACAAATGTCTGTCAACAGCAGAAGAAAATTAGGGGCCTTCACAAAAGAAAACAGCATGTACAACCAAGGCAGGATTTGGATCAACACCTTCTTCTGGCATCACTTAAGATTTCTTCTTCATAGTTCAGTAAAAGCACGGACCATTTTAGAGCAAACTGCCAGAACAAAAGAGACACATTAGCCATATCCCTATTTTTTTTTAAGCCTAATTGTCAGAGGACTGACTGGTGAGTTACAGATTTTTTTTTTACTTTTTTTTTATTACCCCACTCTGTAGCATCTAACATAAGCTTTACCACAAGTAATTCAGAAACACATCAATAAGCAATTTCTTTTCAATCTCCCTAACTTCTTCAAACAATTGCATCATTACATTTAAAGGAACAGTGAGCAAAATTATTTTATCACTTTTGCCTTTAATTTCTTCACCTACTTGAGGGACAGCTTGAGGCATTAGTAGCTTCTAATGTCTAAGCGTGGTGATCATGTGAATACTGAACCTATTTTTTATTTATCTCACTGTGTATCTATTTTGCAAGCATCACTCTACCTGGAACAGCATGTCGGAAGAAAAGTATATCCAGAGTCTTATCTTAATAGCTCAACTGTTTTGAGGATGGCATGTTATTACCACCCTCAAAGTTGGTCTGGTTGGCTTAAAAAAAGGAAAAAAAAAAGGTCCTTCTCACTTAACTTTCTTTTCCCTGAAGTTTCATCTATAAACTCTGACGGAGTTTTAACAATCTGATGATTTAGACACTGACAGCAGGCTAATTTCTGAGAGCACTTGCTTGCTAACTCTCTAGTCTGAATTTCACTGCTGGTCCGCTTTTTTCCTCCCACACAGAGACCCACAAAATTCTACCTATGCAGCATGCAGATCTCCCCAACAATGGATGCTGTACACACAACACTTAGCAGCTACTGGCAGCACTGTGAGTCTTTTTGTTGCCTTTTTGTTTCTAGAAAACAGTTGATCAGCAAGTTATACATCACACTGACATAAGCAGAGTAGTTTAACCTAGAGTCTATGTCAGACACTAACAGCTTTCCAACGCACTAACCCATGCCTCTCCAGAAAGTAGTATTTTTCCCACTCCTTTCATTTAAGCTTGGAACAACTGATTTAATGCAGATGTAAGCCTCTTTACAACAAACTCCTGTCATGTGTTCTCTCAAACATTTACATCATTCCTAACTGAAGACAGACATTTTTAAGAAGCTCTCATTTACATGTTTTCTTCATGTCAATACTTCTCCACATTATTCCTAACTGCAATCTCCATATATGATGTCATATTAATTTTGGGGAAATTCAGCCACAAACATAAACCACAACAATGTTTGTAATGAACTTTGTTACTTATGATCAATTAACAGAACATCTACAATCTGCTTCAAACAGAAAAACTAGTATTAGCAAGCACATTTCTACAGCAGGTGAAGTCAGACCAAGAGAACAGCAATGTTCTAGAGACAGTGCTCTTTCTACATCTCTCGAAGTTGGTATTTTACAGCCACCACCACATCCTCCACTCTGAGGAACAGGCTGGCAGCAAAGGATGTACCAGGTTATGCATATATCCTTATCTGAGGCAGAGAATGAAAACTGCAAAAGGGAAAATTATTAAATTGAAATTTAGGAGTTAAACACATGGTTAAATCCCCTTGAACCCAGCAGGATCTCATTTCCAGAAATTATATTACTTATTTTTCCTTTTTTATAACAGTCTGAGCAAAGTCAGGCCTGATAGTTCTTCCTGTTCCTGTTCAAGCCCATTACTTGGCTGCCAAAATCTTGACTACCTACTCAACGTGCAATCTAGAAACTGAAGTAACCAAATAATTTTCTCCCACCTTATTCTTTCTGCTATAACAAAAGCTTTTGATTTTAATCTTCTACAGTTTAATCTTTACATCAGCTTAAATTCCCAAAGTTCATTCTGCACAAACCTCAGACTCCTAAAGATAGCATTTTATTTAGCACAGCATGTATGTGTCTATCCAACATTTCCCTGCATCTACCTTACATTTATAAATATGGGAGGTAAGCAACAGATTCAAGACTGTCAGATTAAACAGGATAGATCCACATTAATCACTGATTTTTTGAANTCGGACTTGCAAAAACTGTTAGGATTGACTTCTAAAAGAATCACAGAATGAAATCCTATTAACCCCGAACAACTTGCTGCTCAATGAGAACTTCTGATTCACCTTATGGAAAATATTGGCTTGGAACGGCAAGAGTAAGAAATATTCATTTTAGTTACAGATTACATCATAGATGATATTGGAGGCATCCTCAAATTTTGTTCTACTTTGTTACTGCTCTACAAGTACCAGCATACACTGCATAATATAGATCACATCTAACTAAAACCTTTCTGATCAGTGCAAAATGCTCTTTCAATGCAACACTGTTCCACCAGAGGACAGCATCGTGCTAAAAGCCTAAGAAACTCTGGTTCACCTTTAACTATCAAACATCAGGTTCTGAAAATTTCTTCAGAAATTTTGCAGTATCAACTCTCAGTCTCTCTAGCTTCACACTGTTTAGTGAAGTGAGTCAGGACATACCTTAACAGTTCCATTAATAAAGTATGTTTTACCCCTCCACTACAGAAGTCTTACTACATTTATTTCAACCCCTCATCTTCTTTTCATCCAGATCAATTACTTCAGCATTTTACATGTAGCATGTTGAATGGTTTGTTGAGTGATTCTAGGAAGAAAAAGGTAAAAAAATGCTTTCCCAGCACCTTTCATATTTTAATCCTGATAGCCAAACATAATTTGATGTTATGACACTGAACTGGTTTTGCTCAAAATTAACTAAAATGAATATAATTGGTCCTGGGTTTAATAGAGACACCAAAGAGAGCACATAATCTGAATTCACAACTGAGAGAAAAAAAACACTGAAAAAACCATATGGTTCAAATACTAGGTACATCAGGATCAATTTGTATTTACAATTACAAGCAAAGCTACAAGGTAACATCAATGAAAGTGTCTGTAACATCCCAAGCCATTACTGCCTTGGATAGACACATGTTTGCAAAAAACACAAAAGTTCTCTCCCCTACTTGGTGTCCTCAGAAACTAACAGCAATCGAAATAACAACAATGACATTAAAAGCCCAATAATCAGACCCAGACAAAAAATTGCCTGAGAAACTGTAGAAAACTCTGCATTTTTTTTTCTTGTAAAGACAATATGGTCAAAGATGAGTAATACAGATACTGAAATAGGTTCCAGCCTCAAAACGAGGCTTTGAATTCTATCAATACTTTGAACGTATTGTTTAATTTTTAGAAATTTTAAAGAAAGTATCAGTCATCAGAAAACATTTTAAACATATATGAAGCCAACATCTGAAGTATTCAAACAATGAAGAGAACAATTAACTCCAGATAAGAATATTTAGTCATTCTACTGTTCCTGAGAATTAAATTCCTTTCTCTTATCAATACATTGGAAGACACTAGTTTCATGGGTAGTTATCCGCATTTAGCATTCCTGTCAGCAGGTGAATATCCAAAACCCAGCCTTCCAGCCAATTCAGGTACTGTTCTTTGTTCATCAGTGCTCAGAGTGAGAATCACGTGTTTCTTTAATGTACAACACGAATGAAAAAAAAGAGCCCATCAATGGTTTCTTCTCCAGAAAGAAAATGGCAGCTACTTCAGAATTTCCTCCTAATTGTAATTAAAGTACTGAAAGGAAGAAGTACTCACCTAAAGACTGAAAGTATTACATACAAGAGCACCACTCAGTCTTAAGGGACTGGACAAACTTTAAGGTTTCTACCCTTTAAAAACCCCAACTTAAGCGTTCAAGTGAAAATTAAAAAGTCGTGCTGCCTCTTTTGTGGTACAAAAGGTTGCAAGCTGTATATTGCATTTTATTTATATATTCTGAAGATCATACATGACACTCCTCTTAAAATGCATCTGATATATTTTATTGTAAGATGTCCTTTTAACGGATTGTTCTGGCTTTGCTCAGTTTTAGATAAACTTGCTTGACATTAACTGTCTCATCTGCAGTGTACGTGCCACACAGCAAGTCCAAACCTTAAGACATTCTACTTAAGGAGTTCAGTTGTTTCCAAGACTGAAGAGAGGAATATATATGCCATTTGATACTTAATAAAGAAGAAATGCCAGTTGTTTCTTACTTTAATAGATTAATTTCTTAACACAGACTATTGCCTAGTTTGAGAGGTCAAATTTTAACAACTTCTGCTGTTTCTGGGAGCATCTCACCAGAAAAATCAACCAAACCATAGAACATTCATTTTTGTTTACTTTTCCTCATGTTTACTAAAGCAATCTGTGAAAATAAACATTAAAGACACCTGCAACACAGAACCTACTTCATCATCCTTGCAGCTACAAGTACTGAACAGAAAATTTACACACTATACCCTTGAGAAAACAAAAAACGCTCTGTTCCCTCACACAGCCTATGTGCAACATGGCTGAACATGTAGGATCTTCATACAGCAAAGTGGAAGTAATCAGACTAAAAAGAACTAGTAGGACTAAAGTTGCAAGCAGAGATGTTGTTGACTTGGAAATGGAAAAAAAAAGAGAGAAGGAAAGGGAGGAGAGTGGGCCTACAAAAGACTTTTGTTTTCTTCACTGCTCTCCTCCTTCCCTTCTGGAGTAGAAGCTAACACCTGAATCTGCTCACAATCTTCATGAAGCCCACTTGGACACTGCCTGATACTTAGAATCATAGCATCATCAAGACTGGAAAAGACCTTTACAGTCATCAGATCCAACTGCCCACCCAGCAATACCACTGTAATCCCTTAACAACTAAACCATATCACCCAGCGCCAGATCCAGATGCATCTTAGACACCCGGCTCCCCTACCCCCCTGGGCAAACTATTCCGATTCCTGAGTACCCTAAAAATTTTTTTTTCTAATATCTAATCTGAATCTTCCCTGTTTCAGCAGCAGGCCACTTCCTCTTGTCCTCTCACTGCATACATGTTGGAAGAGAAAGGCCTCCATCTCACTACAACATCCTTTCAGGTAGTTGTAGAGAGTGATGAGGTCCCCCCTGAGCCTCCTCAAGGCTAAACAAACGCGGCTTCCTCCGCCATTCCATATTTTCTGGACCTTTCCAAGCCTTGTTGCTCTTCTCTGGACACATGCCAGCAGCTCAATGTCCTTTTTAAAGTGAAGAGACAACTGAATACAGTACTCAAGGCACCACCTCAGCAGCGCTGAGGACAGGGCAATAATTTCCCTGGTGCAAAACCAAAGAATCAAACAGTACAGCCGGCCCAGCAAGTTTCAGCCTTGATCCATGAGCACTAGCTAACCTGATGCAAAAAGAAGTTTTTCCATTTTTGCTGTCACATCCCAGGTTGTGGAAATTATATGTACAACAGTTTCAGTCATTTGGGGCATCAGGACCAAGAGATTAGTAAGCATTGCAAAACATGCCCAACTTATACAGTAATCATGCAGGATTTCTGATCCAATCTGGATTTCCAATTTAATATTCAATATTATCTCACGTGTCTCTTATCATTCAATTAATATAATTTAATTTGACCATCAAAACCATCTCAACACAAAAACCTGCTAAAGTACTGTAAATACATTAAAAATAAACAGATTGCAATAGAGCACAGGAAGTTTGTAGCGTGGCAGCAAAGGAACTGGCACCAGACATGATTTTATTTAACAATTCAGTTAATCTGGAAAATAGCAAACAGCATGTGAGCTCTATTAAACAAATATACTTCAACTGAGAAAGCTACCAACAGCTTCAGGACAAGAAAATAACAGTAACAGCACTAAGCTACATCCTCTATCTAGTAAAATCAATGGCAAAGTTTCTCACTCAATAAGACAGGACCATGTTTCTGAGTTTGTTTCGGGATGAGACAACAGAAATACACTGCTCAGGCAAGCACTAGCTAAAAGAGAACTGGGCCAGGGGAAAGCACATCACACAAATGATTTTTACAGGTGTAAGAGACATGAAGAAAAGTAAAATCCTAGAAATAAATTAAACAAAAGAATGGGTACTTCTCTGTCGAGCCCTAAAACAATTAAGATACAGTGGCCTTAGGAAATAAACCTTTGTGCATTTTGGACTGCTGTTATTTAGGAAGAATGGCATAAAAAGTGAAAAACACACAAGGAGATTAAGACACATGTCCCATCAAGTTTGAGAGACAACTGAGTAATACAGACCAGCTGAACAGAGAAGTAAACGTACTTGAAGAATGCTTTTTCTATGAGCCACTGTTCCAGGCAGATAAGAAAAAAAAAGCCCACAAGACCTGGTAAAGCCTAAGAGAAGCTTAGCTGAAATTAACTATTTAGGTACACCTTAGACATAGCTCTGTTTGAAGGAATACACACTCAGCTTTAACTCCTCTTGCACTATTAAAGTCATTCTTGATCCTTTTAAACATTACTCAAACAGGCAAACGTGGTAAACTTTTCCCACCCTGTGGGATGCAGAAAAGGCATGATTTATCACAGGTAACAATGCAGAAAGTAGGCAGTACTGGCTGGGAACCAAAGAGCTGGTAGTGAAAAACAGAAGAAGTCTGCATGCAGCAAGTACTCCAGCTTTAGCAGTAACAATTTGTGATTACATTTCTCACAATAGCTTAGACTTAAAAGGCTTGCACCAAGTAATGTGGAAATACACACTTTTCAAATCATGAAAACACATCTAGAAAGCAGTTGGAAGAGGGAGGGAAATAAAAGCAAGTGGTTCTTCTCATCATTAAAGAAAGCAATACAAGGCAGTCACACCTAGATTCCTCCCAGCCAACTCAGGTCATAGAGAGAGAGNNNGAGAGAGAGAGAGCACAAAAACACCTTCAAACTTAAAGACTGCTTTCAAAATCACCATTTTGAATGGCATCACATTACCATAAAAGGAATTTATTTTTCCTTAACACCCCAAGAGGTCTGGTAACTTGTAAAAATAGTTAAGTCTCTGAACACAACACAGAGGGGAAATAAGAGGTTAAAATCCTACAATTTATTCATTTAAGTAGTTGCAATATTCTATCCTGGGCTTTCTCCAAGCATTTTTCTTACTCTGAACATAAACAGACTGCCTTGGCAACTTTTCCTCCCACTCTGCTACACAGAACTGCTTCTCAGGCTGATAACATGTCTCCAGAAACTACAATTGCTTATGATAGGAAGGTTATACCAGAAGAGCACCGTGGGAAATACAGTAACCTAAAGCAAAAAAGGCTTCATGTCTACTTCCATTAGGTTTAGAATTTGTTCCATTTCTCCCTCCTCTTCTTTCCAACTCTTCATGGCAGACACTTCTTTCCTAATTCAAACAATCACAGAAGGGTCTCGGTTGGAAAGGGCCTTAGGCCTTAAAGATCACCCAGATCCAACATCCCTGCTGTGGGAAGGGACATCTTTGAGTAGACCAGGTTGGTCCAAGCCCCATTTAAACTGGCCTTGAATACTTCCAGGGATGGGGCATCCACAGCTTCTCTGGGTGACCTGTTCTAGTGCCCCATCATCTTCAAAAGGATTTTTTTAACATGTAATCTGAACATATCCTCTTTCAGTTTGAAGGAGTTCTCCACTGTAAAAAGTCTCTCCCCAGATTGCTTGTAGGCTCCCTTCAGGTACTGGAAGGCCACATTTAGGGCATTCTTTTTTCAGGCCGAACAATTCCAGTTCTGTCAGCCTTTCCTCATAGAAGAGGTGCTCCAACCCCTAGTCAACCTGGCGGCCTCCTGTGGACTCACTCCAACAGTTCCATGTCCTTCCTGTGCTGGGATCCCAGAGCTGGATACAGGGTTACAGGTGGAACCTCATCAAAGTGGAGCAGAGTAATATCATCTCCTCGGATGCAGCCCAGGATACAATTGGCTTCCTGGGCTCTCAAATCACGTCTAGCCTCTCATCCACCAGCATCCTCAAGCTCTTCTAGGCAGGGGTCCCTGTATGTTGCTCATATGTTCCCTGCACTGGCAACACAATCATTTGTCAGCCATAACAAATACTTCACCTTTCCCCTTGTTTTTCTCATTAGGAAGAGTTTCACTGAACTTTATTACCTATAGTTTTGTTTTTCTTGTTCCCTTAAACTGCACATGCATAAAGAACCAAAGGCAATCAAAGTATTATGTTCTGTTATGAAACACTTCACTGATAGTCCTGATCATCTCACATATGTATGCAACTTACTTTTAAGAATAATTTACTAACAACTCTATTTGAAAATAACATGTCACATAATTTTTCTAAAGAGCTTCCAAGCTATCACTAAAACACATCACTAATTTGCAGATCACAACCCAAAAGTCTTCATTACTTAAGTATTTTTAATGTAATTAGCTCATTTTCTTCAACAAGACTCAGATGTTTTACTTTATTTGCTGAAGCACAAAATAAACCAGGTGTCAATAATACAGAATTTTATCAAAACAGATAAAACATACCTCACTTCATGATTTAAGAAAAAAGGAGACCGATAATCAAACACCCTTAAAGTCTCACTGGTAACGATAGGCTCAGCTGCCATGCTACAGATACAAAATGCATGAGACAGTATTTTAAGAATAAAAAAAGATTAAGTGTAACAAATCTGAAAGATCTTCATTGTCAAGTTTGTTAACAATCTATTAGAAACCTCCCCCCATAATACAAAGATACTAGATAATGAAACAGGGGAAGGTGGACATATGAGAAGTATTTCAGCTGTTTTACCTTTTGCCTCTTGGAAGCACAAGGTTTTCCTTTACATTTTCAGACTAACTTATAAGCTCTGCTCCCCACTGCCTTGAATTCCACACAGAAAGGTGGTTTTCACCCACTAAAGGTTGAGCTTCCTCAAGTTCTCAAAGTTTACGAGCAAAATCACTCATCCTCAATTTACATCTTCTGCAATTAATACCTTCTTTAAATATGTACATTGTTTTTTAAGACTGCCTCACTGCACACTGTGTTGGATTCCAAAGTGTCAAACATGCAACCACAAATATAGCAAGTCTTCTAGTCTACACATAACTGTAAACTAAGGGTAACTGTAAACTAAACTTGGGTATGAGCCTGACACCCCTTCCATTTCCCTTGACTGTCTTCCAGGTGATGACCTGGGGATGCATGGATGAAGAGACACCTTCAGCTCGTTCAGCTGAACAGGATGTCCAGAGTCCTGGTACAGCTTCAAGACAGCTGTTATTTTAACAGATTTTCTGAGCTCTCTACTGACTGTTGCAACACACCAGCTATTACAAGACAGTACGTATTAGCTACTTTCCTTCCAGGTTCTTCTGCATGTGCGAGAGTCGGCAGCTACCTTACTTCACCAACACACCTCTAAGCAGAGCAGTCGAACTCGAAGCAACTCAGCACTTCTTACCCTCACAAAGTTCACGGTTCCATCAGACTACCAAATGTTCAGGACGAAAGAGGTATGCCAAGGCACCTGAAATGCTGTCCACATAGAAATATATTTTACAGCTAAGAGGTTTGTAAGGATTTTTTTTGATTTACAGACATCTTTCAGTACAGGTAACAGACTGAAATGTTGTAACTTAGAGTCTATGGTACAGTCAATAGTGAGTTCATTTCTCTTGTGTACATTTAGAGGATGACTACAATTGTTGCAGGAGGAAAACAAATGCACCCAATTATTTACTGACAACTTTTTCATCTTTTTTAACCCCAAGGCTTGATCAATCCTGTATATAGGCCATCAGACTTCCTCCGCAGTTTCTAATTTCTGAGATAATCCTGAGTCCAGCAGCTTCTCTAGAGTTTTTCAATTAACTAGAACAAACTACAGTATGGACTTTTAAATTTGCTGTACACTGTGAAGTTTTCCAAATGCTCAGCATTGTGAAAGAACATGCATACAACGTTGCCTTACTGAATAGGGACATTTAATGCCATGTCCTATTACACAAGCTAAGAAAGTGTCTGCTTCCTTGAAAAGTGATGCTTTTTGAAGTAGAACATTAGAAGAAAAGAATAATAGGTTTGGAAGAAGCTCAACACAACATTTAATGAAAGCATGACAAGAGTGTTCATCAGCAGATGACCTGAAATACTTCTCCTGAAGAGATACATCATGGTACTTCTCAAAGTTAGAGCCTGGAGTCCTGCATCTCATACAATTACCACCTTGAAATACTTCAGTCTTGGCTAAATAAATGTATTCTGGCATGCAATTCCCAACAATCCATTCTTTTACTTTCTGGTCATTTTCCTTTAATTCCTAATGCTTCCAGGAACAAAATATTAACTGAGCTTTGAGACACAGTAAGAATGATACCTCTCAGTAATTGGCTCCAATTCTTAAGAGCTGCATAATATTCTAACAAACTTATGAGATAACCCAAAACTTATTAATATCCTCCATTTTTACTTATTTTTTTAATGTGACATGAGTTAAACCTGAGAGTTTGTTGAATCTTGAGTCTTACAGATTCTCTGCATCTAAATAATCTTCAGACAGCAATCTGCAACAGCACAAAAAACATCATCAATAGCAACCTCTACCACTAGAAATCTGACTAATAACAGTCAATTATTCATTTATCTACACTATAAAGACAAGTTTCTATTCTAATGAATCATTACTTGTATATCTTCATTTACAAAGCCAATCTTCTACATGAAAATCTCAAGCTGTTTTCTCTGCTTACTGCAAGTGTCTTTCAGAATAAGGAACACTGTAAGTTGTCAGATTCTGCCTGGCATTTCATAGGCCTTATGGCAAACAACCTTGCAAAAGATACCTGCAGATCACAGTATCCATTCTGTCTGAATTCAGGAAGGCATAACAGGCTTTTATTCGTCTTTGCAATTTTCTAAAATTGAAGATAACCAAAGGAGAAGAGAGCTGGAAAATGTGTCTGACCTACTCCTGAGTCAAGACACTGCAGTTTCTACTCCATCTTCTTAAACCCAATCAACATGTCATGGTTAACAGCAGAAATAAGTGACTTCCATCTGCAAAGTCAGAGATCAAACTACCCTTACTGACATTTTCATCTTAACAGAACACCACAAACGATAGCAGGAAACAGGTATGGAATTAAAATCATCTGAGCTATCTTATGCACATCTAGACTGAAAAAAGCTTAGTCACTACATAGAAAGCTCTGAATTCTCTACAGCTTACTTTTGTGACACTTAGGTCTTTCTTCAAGGGCATCCTTGAAATCTCTTTCCCAAACTTACCTCTTTTTCCACAACTAGTTTCAAAGAGTCTGCTTTGGACATGTGAAAAGTAATACTAGCAATAATTCAGGGGTTGACGTTAGGGGCCTGATTTGCTCTCCGAAGTAAAGACAGAGGAAACTTTGGCAGCTGCAGTGGCACAATTATGTCAGTCCAGATGTGACCTTTGCTCCAGCACTATTACTCTTGGTAAAGTTGCTCTCACAGACCCACTTCATCAGTGGATCACAAGCTGCTTCTCACTACAGAGATTTTCCACTTGCAGAGATAGCCCACACCTCAGCTTGCATGCAGAAATACATGTAACAGCTGTACACTAAACACCATTTGTGTTAGGCACATCTCAGCATTCCTGTCTACATTAAAAGCATATACAAATATGCAATAATTCAATCATTTGCTTTGTTGAGAAGAAGTGATGTGATGCACAGAGGAGTCTTTCTACCCAAACCACAGATATCTTCAGAGTTAATTTCATTCTATCATGAAAGTCCAGCTGACAAGGGCTTATAAGCAAGACTCACAGCAGTTTAAAATGGATTCCAGGTGAGTAACAATTTCTGAGCATGTACAGCTAATACACACACAAAGAGGTAAATATGTAGAAATACATTCCAGTAAAACTGAATGTCAATGCTTACCAGAATCACTAATTTGGAGATAAAGACTGAAGTTACTGACAATCACACAAGAGGTCCTTACAGGACTATATATGAATGCATTTGTGACTTTGAAAATCATCTATGATCTATTGCTGCTGGAGTTAGGATACTTGAGATACCTATCAAGTACTCAGAGTATCACCTGTTCAGCAGCTCACAGCACTGCTCTTCAACCGGACACCCCCAGGATGCTGCTGGAATCTGCTAAGTAATTCTAATGCTGTCCTCAGCACACACCCAGTTGTTTATTTCCAGAAGCTGCCATGAAGTTCCTCCCGTACCATCAAGCATCTGGAAAGCAACCCTGTTGGTCTGAAAACTGGTCTCAAAATTCGTTTAAAACTACAACCCCAATATGAATATTGATATTTTTATCTGTCACAGTAATTTATGCTGATTTCTACACTGTTTACACATAGATTTCACCTCATCCTTTCAAATTCTTACAGTAAATAGAGTCTCACAGAATGAGCCATTAGAAATCACCTTCCATCGAGAATACTGGCTGCTTTAGTATCAATAACCCAATAGTAAATAGCATTTACACTAGGAATCACCAGTTACTGAGTTTTGTAAACAATGACTCTGCTCAAGAAACCAATAAAGAATACATCAACCACAACTTAGTAAAACTTCCACTACTAAAGGCACCTCATCTCATCAGCCAACAAACAAAACCAGAACACAAATCCATCTCTGCAGCTGGCTGCCTAAAACCTTTTCAGCAAGAGCTTTTTTCTGAAATATGCGAGGACAAGTTGTGCACCAAGAAACACCAGAGCTTTGCTTTTCGAAGAGGCTCACAGAGGCATTAAATTTCTATTGCACTTGCACCCAACAGGGGGCTACAGGTTCCCAAGGAGTTGTTGAAAATCCCACCCCAGAGCACTCAAAGGAGGAAGGTAGGAGAGGGAGAACACAGCAAGGAGAAGAGAGAATAGTGACAACAAAGTAAGATGGTAAAGGATAAGAGATCAAAGACAAAAAGAAAGAAAGCAAAGATGATTTATCCTACCAGAGACAGCACCTCTTGTCAGTCAAGACAAGAAACATTGCCTCCCAAAAAGAATCTGGCACTCGGAAGTGGCAGAAGAAAGGAAGTGACCAAATCTGACCTGAGGTAAGAAAAAAAAATGCAGTTATAACTTTTTTTTAGAACTCTGTCTGTTGTTTCATCTTACTTTTGCAGCATACTTTTTAAAAACCTTTTTAAAATTAGTATTTTTCTTCATCTGGATTTTGTCAGTGAAGACAGTGGGATGATACAAATCAAATGCTGAACAGAATCAACAGTATTTTAATAAAAATGGGAAATTAAAAACAAATCTTAAGTAATATGGGGACATAATATGAAGTGATAGCTGCAAACAATATATGTTAGTGAAATGTCCCAGTGAGTAAAACATTTGGAAGAATGGACTTATATCTATAAAACTCACTGCAATGGAGTACAAGACCACTAACTTCTACCTGTAGGAGACTTTGCTGCCTATTGGCATGACAAAATCTACACCTGGTATCCCAGGTGCACATGGGAGAAACATCACAGTCTCTTGTGTCCACGTTCCAAGTTTATTGCAACAAGAGCTGCACCCAGGTCTCCAGCTGAAAATGGGGTGACTTTCAGAGACAGTCCCCTAGAAGGTCCAAATAAAGCAACCACAACCAAAAGAACTAACAGAAACATGAAATCCACTGCAGGGTGACAAATGAGCAATAAAAAGGAACGCCATTAAAAGCAAATCATAGACTACACCTAAATTTTTTTACAAATTGAAAACATTGAAAACAGAAGAAAATAAAAATTCCATCAAGTAAATCTGTCCATCCTCCCCCTATCAACTTATTCAAACTACATTCTCAGAACAAACCTGGCAGGTGGGGCAGAATCGTTTTTTCCTAATGTCAGAGGCTCCGGTGACTTTTTCTAGTCATAGTTAAAAATTAATTCCAAATTAGAACAAATAACTTCAAGAGGTAGAAATAAAGAGGTGCACACACCTCTGATACACAGTTACAAGGCTTCTGTGATGCTGCCTCACGATTTTTACCTGGCACAGATCTCACTTCTAAACTTAGTAAATGACAATAAGCCACACGAACCTTTTCAAGTAGATCTGAACTGAAACGTGGGGTTTATACATATTTTCTGAAACAGTGAAACTAATGAGCTTGTCTCTATGCCTCACACTGATTTACAAATGCTCTTACCATGTCAAAATGCTACACTGAGAAAAAAATGTGGATAACCATTAGGACTAGATATACAGAAAACTGTTGGAATAAGTTCAAACCAGACACTCAAGTGATGCTTAAGGGAAAGGGAGCTAAGATTTAAGATCCTTGACAGCCACATTTGAATCAGAAGTAGTTAAAATACCTGGAGCAGAACGTTTAAGATAAAATTCAAAGCTTTAACTGTTAAATCTGGATATGAGGTAGCTTCAAGATCAATAAGAAAATTCTCCATAACCTCATCACAGAGTGTACAAAAAAGATCAATTTTATTCCTCCCCTTGAATTCATGATATTTCTTCTCATATTTGAAAAGGGAGATCATAGATTCCTTTTTATACAGCGATGCCTTTCTTTCAGATTCTCCATCAGCCTTTCTGAGGCAAACACCTTTTCAATTTCTGTCCATACAGTAATTCACCCTCACACATCCTTACATCCTGAGTCACTAACAGTACTCTGCTTGAGTTTTCTGAACTGTCCACAGTACCTTAAAAATGTTAATTATGTTGTTTCTGTATGAGTGAGCAACACTTCTTCCTATAGCTAAAGTTTTGTACACCTCTTCTCCATTATGTCTCCATTTTCAGAACCTAGAGCTACCAAATCTGCTCATCTGTTGTAAATCTTGTAGAGAGGAAGAACACATTGCCAGTGGAGGGTTTAGCCCAAATGATTCCAGGAACAAAACCCACAAAAGCTCACATTGAAATACACATATCCCTAGTATCAGTCTATGGTCAGAATCTATCAGATGTCATCTAACACAAATTATATTCCATTCTTTAGAAATATCACCTTACTTAGTGCACCAGTATGTACGATGTTCACTAAAGAAACAGGAAAGTCCCTGTTTGTTTTGTCCTCCTTGGTCAGCCTGAGCCCTTAGTTATCACACAGTTCAAAGAAACTTGCACCAACTATGAATTTTCTCACTGCCTTCTCTCTGCAAGCATTTTACCTACAGCATTTCAGTGCACCCTAAACATCAACAAATTAACAACACCTCTAAGCAAGATCTCACTTCTCTTGAAATAGAGGGAAACCACAGGATGTAAAGAATAAAACTCCAAGTCTGCTGAATCCAGTCACCCAATCTGAGATGCCAACAGATGCGTCTATAAGAAATATCTTGACTGTCTACAACTAAGTGTTTTTTCAAAGCTCACTGCTCAGTTAATACAGTTGCAGGTGTGAACGCTCAGATCCCAAAATCCCAAACCAGATCTTCATATGGAACAAATAACTAACAGCTACCTGTGAATTCCTGACAAAGCAACTTACCTAGCAGCTCACAACTGCAACAGAGAACAGGACAGTTGATCCAGCTGTCCACAACAAAGCTCCACCGTCAACACCTTGGCCATCCTTTCTGTGATGTCTCTATCTGCTCCTTTGCTGTACACTCCCTAGCACTGAGCAGTGATCTAACATAGAGGACCATCCCACACACCCTCAAGAATGCAGGGTGGTGTGGAGTAGCTAATGTGCAGCTGCGTACAAAACAAAGACACTCAAATGAGGATGTATTATTGTTCACTCTGCAACCTGTCTCTGGTACATCCCAATTCCTGAGCAATAGTCTTCAAATATGCTGCTGTGTCCAGCAGCTTCCTGAATGTATTAACACTGCATTCACCGCTTTGGTTTCATATTTAACAATAATGAAAGTAACATAACAATGAAGATACAACAATGAACAGTGACACAACTCTCCCTCAAACACTATCAGTAATGTAAACATGCAAAAGTATTTGAAAAACTTCCTTCTTTTTATTTAACATGTATGAATTTTATTTGTCCAGTACCACTCAAGCAATATTCACGGCTCTACAAATTACCCCTGAATCCCTTCTTGTTCAAATCAACATCTGGAAGAGAACTTTTTCACCGTTTGTCTTTTCTCTTCACCCGCACCTAATGATGGTAAAACTATCACAGCTCTGTTCCAGTTTTCCTGCTTAAGATATAGGCTATCAGCCTTTCAACATTGATAATTTAGATCTAATATTTTTCTCCCTTTTCCCATGATGGTGTCATTACTTTTTATAAAGACCTGAGAGAAAAAATGTTCTCCCTTCACAAATATTTTTGGAGGACCTTGTTCAGACTCTGCAGGAACAGCAGCAGCTAGGTTCGAACAGTTTCCTAAACCAGAGCCACAACCCTTTAAAACCTAGCTTCCATAAGGCCAGAGTATCTTGCCAGTTAAAATATGAATTCTGTTTCCAGCTCTTTTTATCATTAAATGATGATTCAGTTTCCTACTGAAATCAAACAAGTTTAATAAAAAAGCAAATTACTGTGTTCAAATATTTCCAATCACATTTGCAGCTGTTTACATTTAACGTTAAACTTTTTTTGTGCCTAAACACGGCTCTCACTAGTCAAATTGTCACACTAACTCATTTTCAGATACTGCACTACATCTGTAATTAGATGCATTAATATGCTACTATAGAGTGAAACTAACAAGAGTACAAAATACTTTGCATATATAGTGAGAAAATGCTTTGGCAGATGCAAATGCTAGTGCAAATTCAAAAAACCTCACTGTTTTATGTTATATGTACAACTTAATCTGGACTTATTTTCAACAAAATAGATCTCAATGGTAGCAACACACGCAAGAATTTGTTACTGTTCTGTATTGTGAAACAGCAAACTCCTTGTTTGGAGAAGACGCAAGTAAAGTAGGCACTGGAAGGCAGCAAGTTGTAACTGGTCTCACAGATCTATGTTTCATTACTACATGCCACACTTCACCAACACCACATCTTGAATACTTTGTACAAAAATGATGTAGTCTTGTTATGTGAATTGTAAGTTTTACATGCAAAAATATATTAATTCTGCATTTTGTGTGGCACCTTCATAACTGACACCATATGAAGTATTTAAGCATCAACTGGCTGAGCATTATTGTCACGGGAGTTTGTAGTATCCTTCCGCAGCTCAAGTAGGACACAGCTATTACATTATTACAAAGGGCAGAAATTACTCTTGCTATTAATGTTTTCAAAAAGTTTGTTACAGATTAAGATTTATGTTTTGTATTGTGATCTTACAGAAAACATCATCAACCCAGACTCACAATCTTTTCACTGTACAGCTAGAAGAACAGAGCTTACATTATCCTTATACTAGTGGTTTTCAAGTGGTTGGTATATATTCAACTCTAACTATGATTTCTTGAATTTCAAAAATGAAGTTACATGCATTTCTTTTTAAAGATTTCCTTATTTACCTTTTTACTACAAACAAGCACTGGATTCCAGTATCTCTATGCAACTTATTTATGTATACACACAAAGAAAAGGAGCACAGAAACCCTGGCTCCCTCCACTGAAAGCACCTCAAAGCCAGAAGAGAATATTTGGAAAGCCCATGTGGTCCTGACAGTCACTGCTCTTCCTGCCTAGCTGTGTTACCACCATCCCTTCACAATTTCCCTCACATGGGACTAAGATTAACTGCAGCCCTTTGCTGATACATAAGAGACGCTGACAAATGGGGACCAGCAAAAAAACTCAGCACTTGCATTGCTGACTGTTCTTTGAAGCTTGAAGACAAACTCCTTTGGTGAGAACAGGCAGAAGAGGATGGAACTGGGTCTGGGAGTGAGGCGCAGAGCACGAGAGATGGAGAACTAAGTGATGCAGGTGATATGGAACTGGAAGCCCTCCGGAGATGCCAGCTGTAGGGAATCTGAACCCAGGCCAGTTAATGCTGTTGCGACCTAGTTCCACAAAACAAGTTGCAAAAATGGTCTTGTAATGACATTCCTGAAGTTGCAATTCTCGATTTTTCTGCTGTCCTGGGTGGTGTTTACTGCCACATGAGAAAATCACTGCCAAATACACGTTCACAAAAAGACATAACCTGTAATAAGCAATATACCTTCTGATAAACTTTCCAGAGAGTTAAAAAAAAAAAATTACCTACCTGTTCCCTGTAGGCAGCCAAATATTACCACCACCTATTCCTCCACAGAGGGGCTAACCCAGAGAAACACAGCATATTGTTCCTAGAAAGGGAACAACATGAAATCCAAGACCAGGGAATGACCTCGTGTTGCATTCTAGAAAACCAAAGGCAAAGAACAGCTAGCCTCTTAACACCAAATCACACAACAAAAACGGTTTTGAAAAATTAGAAGAGCCTAGCAATACCAAGAGATAAATACTTAACTCTTCTACCAAGGAAATCCACTGAACACCAAATAAACACATCTAAAAAGGCAACACTGATTCAAAATCTATTTTTTGTCCATTTTCCTGGGGAGAAACAGGAGTCTGGACCTCATGTGTGAAATGAGAGCACAGTGGAAAGGCAGACTATGGTGAAACTTTTCATGAAGGACGACAAAATCTCACTTTATAAAAAACCAGCAAAACCAACTAACCAAAAAACCCCAAATAATTGTTTTGTACAGATTATTACAGTGAAGAAGCAGTCAAAAAAGCCCAATGGAAAGTAGAGCATAAATCTCCATCAGATGCTTAAATCAGCCTACTTAAAGTGCCAAGCCTTTAGAATGCTAACTTTTCCAGCATTTACACATCCAGATACATGCTTTTCCACCATAAACTGGTACAGCATTCCCACTCTGTCAAGCAATATCAATAAATCGTTTGTAACTTTGTGTATGGACCATTTTAAAGAAAATACACAGAAAAAAAATCACATAAATGTGATTAAAGCTTGCTTTATCCCTGGACCATATTCTTCCAAGACAGTCATCTCCAACTACTCATACTGGAACAAAAACTGTCAGCTGTGAATAACCTTGCACAGTTCTGAAGCAAGAAACACCTTTCTTTTTGAGTATATAGTTTCTATGGATTTCCAGAGTTCTACCAAAATCAAACTTCTTTTCCATAAAGTTGGAAAAAAAACCAAACTTCTTTTCCATAAAGTTGGAAAACCATCCCTCCCATACTAATGTGTGTTATTCTATCCCTGTAACTAAAGTTGCCTAAAAGAACACATCAGAAATGTGAAGAAAGAGGAGAATCACTGAGAAATTAAGAGACAAACCAGCTTAAAAAAAAAATCACAAGGAGACAGTGGTAGATGTCATTTTTAATCTCACAGTGTTCTCATGGTTTCAGGAATGCATTGTTTGTTCACACACACACCGGAGAAGTCTACATCCAGGATCCAAAACTACCAAAACTCACATTTGCTTCCCAATTAGGTAATTAATTAGGCAATTATCTGTTTTTTTCTAACTAGGTGTGTCTAAATGAATCTGCTTTGGAAAGGGAATATTAAGCCCAGTTTCATTAACAGTCATTCCTTCTAAAAATATCAACAAATATCAAAGACAGGAAATGCAATTTTCCCTGCTACAAACATCTAACAACTAAAAGGAAAATTAATGCTACAGTTTCTATAAGAAACACAAAAGAAAACCTACTTTGAAATTCTATTTTAACAAAAAGACAGGGCTGCAATGCCTTTTTAACACACATAATCACTTCTTATAATAATCCACACACTTGTCACTGAAAACCACTAAAGAACAACATATGATATCACTTATCACTGACAAAACTTCCACAATTTTGACTCGTTGAAGTTAGAAAAGCCTGTATTCCACTACTGAACATTAAAGAGAGTATTATGGATACATGCATGACACCAGATATTTACAGACTGCATAATCTTACTACACCAATAGCAACTTTGTGATCAATGATAATTTTATTTCAGTTAAAAACTGCATCTTTGACCATAAAGAAATCCATCTCCACCTCATGGGAAAACATGAAGGTGGGGGGAGGAAGGGAAGAAAAAGCAGCAGTCCTATTAAGCTTTATCTTCAGTCCTACTAAGCTTTATCTTTAGCAAGTAAACAACCAAAAAAAGTTAGGGATTCAGGGAAGACAATACTTTGGTAGAGACTCTGCACAAACAAGAAGTCTGCAAAATGCTGTGACACACACCAAAAACCCATCATACATACAATTCTGCCTAAAACCAAGCTACTAACTAGAAATCCGCAGTACGAGCCACAAATATTGAACTCTGCTATAACGTTTCTGTCAAAATGTTTTACCATTAGATGAAACAGAGAAATGATAAATCAGCTAAGAGAAAACGAAAACAATACTGAATTAAGTTCCTAACATGGAAAAAAGTTACCTTTTCAGATGACAACCCCTCGTTTTATAGAACACTACTCCAAACACTTTACCCGCTGGCAAACAAGTGTGGAAAAACCGAGCAACTTTCTCTCCTGGTTTCATACCCCCATCTTCTTCCTGCAGAAATTCCTTTCTTAGCTTACATCTCTTCCTCCACCCTGCTCCTTCTGACTAACTACCCACTGAACTCCTCCACGGCGGTAAACACAACGGGTCCAGAGGCAACCAGCACACACAACACGTTTCTCCGGCGGCCTCAAAACATGCCACTACTACACCAGCACCGGCCTCCTCGGCCGCAAGGCAAACCGAGGGAGAACGGGCAGATCCCGGGGCCTCCACCTCTCGTCAGGGCCAGGCAGGCTGCCCGCACACTTCTGCCCCGGGCCCCGCTTCCCCGGCACCCAGGGGGGCCCTGGGGCGCGGAGCCCGGCCGGACCCGCCGCGGCGGCGGCCGACACGTCGGCAGGGCCGCCCCGCGCCACCGCCCACCCACGGCGGCCGGGCCCGCCGGGGGCGCCGCACCTCGCTCCGCCCGTCCTTCGGGCGGAGGAGCGGGGCGGCTCGGCCCCCCCGCCGACCGTACCTGCGGCCCCGGCCCCGCCCGGCGGAGGCCGCGCGGCGAACGGGCCGTACCGGCCTCCCCCGCTATGACACTGCAGAGCGCGGCCCGCCCGGCGGGGCCTCTCCTTCCTTCCGCCGCCAAGCCCCGGGCCCCGCTCCCGGCGGCGCCATGATGATGATCGGCCCCCAAGGCCGCCGGGCCGGGCTCCGCCGCCGCCGCCGGGAGCGGCCTGGGCGCCCCCCGCGCCGCTCACCTTCATGTCGGGACATCCTAGTCCAGAGAAGGCGGCCCAGGCCCGTCCCGGGGCTCCCGCGGGCAGCTCGGGCGCCGCTGCGGCCTCGCCCCCCGCCGCCGCCCCGGTGTGAGAGGAGAGGGGCCGGGGCTGGGCCGGGAAGGGGGCGAAAACACAAGAGGCGGCGAAGAGCCGGCCTCCCTCCTCCTCCTTCTCCTCCTCCTCCTGCCTCCTCGCTCGCCCTACGGGGGGCGGATCCGGCGGCAACGGCTTCCCGGGCGCCGTGACACGGTGACTCCGGGCCCCGCCGGCCGCTGGCGCCGCCTCCCGCGCCGCTCCGCCCCTGCCGCACCAGCGACGGCGGCGGCCGCGCTGGAGCCTTCCCGGCCCCGGCCCCTGCCCCTTCCCCTTCCTCCTCCCGCCCCGGCCGCGCTGCCGGAGGAAGAGGAAACTCCCCGGCAGGGCGGCGGCCCTCCCGCGCGGGCTGCCGGGCCAGGGCGGGCTCCACCCGGGGCAAGGAAGCGGCCGAGGTAACGGAGTCTGTCACCGGCCTGACCCGGAGGACGCACATTAATCATCTTTTTTTATGTAAAAGGAGGGAAAAAAGAGCGGCAGAGAATAGCCGGCGTTCCGTCACTCATCGCGTTACTCATTCTGCCAGATTTGGGGAGCTGCGACTCCAGGCACAGGACTGGAGTTTTTCCTTCGTGGTTTTTTTTTTTTTTCCCCCCGCGTTCCTCCTTCGTCAGGCCTGCAGAGGACTGCCAGAAGTGTCCTTCAGTTAAACTCTGGCTTTGTAAAGAGTATGCCCACGGAGTGCCGTCTGTTGTCACACTCACAGAATCAGAGAATAGCTTGAGTTGGAAGGGACTCAAAAGGATCCTCAAGTCAGACTCCTGGCCTTGCATAGGAAAACCCCATGAATGACGACCTCATGTGCCTGACACCATGTGCAAGCGTCGTCCCGTGCTTCTTGAACTCTCTCGGGCTTGGTTCTGTGACCACTTCCCTGGCGAGCCCGTTCAGTGCCCAGTCACCCTCTGGGTTAAGAACCTCTCTTTCATGTCCAGCCTAAACCTCCCCTGACCAAACTTCATGCTGTGCCTTCGGCTCTTGTCACTGTCATCACAGATAAAGAGATCAATGTCTGCCCCTCCTCTTCCTCTCACGAGAATATTGTAGACTGCAATGAGGTTACCCCTCAGTCTTGTCCAGGCTGAATAGACCCAGGGACCTCAGCCACTTCTCATATGGCTTCCCCTCAAGGCCCTGTACTCCAGACAAGTGTCTTGGTCTGTCCACACCACGAGGGCTTTTCATCCTGTCATCGCTGGCTTCCTGCCACTTCATGGAAACAGGCCAGTCTTGAAACAAATGAAGAGCCTGCAACATGGCTGTGTTCCTTCCCTGGTTCAGATGCACAGGGCACATGTATCATGCATTTTGTTTCTGCTTTTCTTACTATGACTTGGCCTTTCCCTAAGTTCCGTTCATGATAATAGCACCATCTTTCTCGCATTCTCCCACCTGCTTTCGTTTTCTCCAAGTTTTCCATCTACTGTGCTCATGACATTCCTTTATCTTTACCCTTTGCCAGCCCAACACATCTATCTTCTCCACTGTCTTCCACCATAGCTCCCATATGTCTGCCTCTGCCCCACAAATCTTAAACATTTATGTTGGTGAAATACCTTCTCAGTCTGGTTCAAAAGCCATGGGGGTCCACACCAGAGCAGCTTCAGTATCAAGGTGCTAGGAAAGACAGGAGTGAACCAGAACATGTTGAAAGGAGGAAGTGCTAACCTCATTCCTGGCACCACCTAACTCCCATGCCAATTGCATTATACAGCCTCTGCTTGACACCGTACAGGCATGTGCACCCTTTGTTCCTGGTACAAAGAAGTTCCTGGTTTATGATCACCTGGTTCACTTCCAGCTTTCCTTTAGCTACATGCAGTTTCATAAACAGTGCCTACTGGGAAGATAACCTGGATCTAAAAGTCTAAAATTCCAGTGGGTTGTGGGCATTTTCAGTGGCAGCAAGCAATACCTGTGAATTGGATAAGCTGCAGTGGAAAATGGGGATCATTTTGAGGACCCTTTAGATGGGACACAATGACTTCACTGCTTGTGAAAGCAGGCAGATAGTCAATGACCATGCAAAAAGCTTGCAAGAAGTATATCAGAGATGACAAGAACCTGAAGAGCACCTTGCAGCTGTCATAATACTCATGACTAAACTATGAAAGCATGTCTCGGAGTGTTTGTCACCAGTGTAGCTCTGGTGACAAGGCTGTACCTATCCTGCCAGCATTTCACAGCGACAGTGCATGGACTGGAGCAGTGAGTAGCATGTGTTTTACTACTTTATTTTGTCACCAACAATTTTAAATGCAAATGGAAATTGTTTCACCCAGATGCAAAATACAGACCACCAGTTGCTCACCATCAGTCCCTAGAAGAGCAAGATAGCTTGCAAGCTGGTAACTTGATTGGCTAGAGGTATTTTATCTCTCTGAGAGACTGTGGCTCCTCCTGAAGATAACTTTCCTCACTCTGAGCACTGGTGCTGCGTTAGCCGTGCTAGGTTTTATCCTGTTACACAAGAGTGACATCCCCATGCTCCCACAGGAGCTTCTCCCCATGCATGTGATAAAATACAGACTGCATGCCAGGTATTTCAGTGGGACCTGGAAGATTCTGTGCTTAATCATGGAAGTCCTTGATCTAATCATCTTGTTTCTCCACACTTTAGTTAAAAAACAGTTCAATAAACTTTCCTCTCTTAAGCATTACTCAGATGGATATCCCTTGAGTGCACATGGTACCTCTTCTGTAGTGTCTTCTCCATCTTTGTAGAGTTGAAGTCCAAAATTAAAACTGTAATCCTGTTACTGTTTCCTGTTTTCTTGCCTTAAGGGCTGTATCTATACCCAAGGACACAGTATAGATAAAAGCCTCAGTACTTTTGGAATTACAATAGAAAATGCCTGTATTATGCAGCAGTATGTAAAAAACACCTGCATTATATCCTTCAGTGGGAATTTTGCTGTTTGTCTTCTCTGCAGATGTAGCAAATACTGTAAATGTAAGACAACCAGGCTCTCAGTGATTAGGATGTGGCAACTCTGGCTGTATGTGCAAAGAGGTACATAACAGAATTTGAATGTCCTTTACAAGGTCATGGTCACCAGCAGAAAATATTATTTTTTTAGGCTTATCTTGATAATTAATAACCTATACTGTCCTGGTTTTGAACAATATTGTTTCTCAAAGCCACATGCTGTTATTCCACAGGCAGAATGAAAAAGAAAGATTTTAGTTATGTTTATAAAGTTTTGGTGTGGATGAATCTTTCTGTCTCTAAGGGGCCTGCTATAACTGGGTTTCTTATTCTTTCTCTCCTGTACACCAGAAGAATTCATAGGTGATTCTTCCTTTAAAGCGATGAGGAAAAAACTTCAACATTAGTATCTTCCTGATGGATAAAAGCAAGCTGAGAAATAAAAATTTTCTTACCCAAAGTCATTCAAGGTCAGACCCAGACAAGGGATTAGAGACACAGTTCTCACAGCTAATTAGGCCATTGGATAAGCCACAGTGATAAACAGAAAAAATTAATTTTCCCAACACATAATAATAATATGATAAAATTTGTGTCTGAAAGTCATAAAATCCTCTGAAATAGGCAAGAGATGGTTATGAGGCCTCATGCAGTTCCTTTCTCTGCCATTGTAAAAAAGGATGTCTGCAACAAACCAGGAGAAGTTTGACCACTGAACAGTGGTTACTGAACTTGAATTCAACAGTGACATACTAGAGCAGAACTCCTGAGTGTTAAAACTGTTGTTAGGAGAAACTCAACTACCATTAATGTCCTCAGAATTTTTCACTCTATTGAAAACCACTGAAAGCCAGTAAGACTGTGTTTTTAATGTATTTCCGTGCTATTCCTAACAGGTTTCATCCATTTGAGGAATGATTTACTTTGCTTGAACATGTCATTACCGAGGCTGGGAAACCCACTACATGCCACAGTAGCACCTTGCAGGTATGGAAGTTCAGGCTCCCACTTGGAACTAAAACACTACAATGGTACAAAACTCACATAGATCAGTTGCTTGCTCATCAGTAATCACATATGGAACTGTGATGCATACGTACTCAAACACTAAATTTGTACACTGGTACATGTCAGGGCCTTCCACTACACTTTCTTTTTCTGCTGTTTTTCTACCTCCTTTTGCTCAGTAGTGGTTCAACACGATACAGAATTGCTTACTGGCTGTGTTCAGCATGATATCCAAATAAAGGTTTTAAAATCAAACAGAGAAGAACAGTCTTGCTGCTTTCTAATTTATGAGGAAAGACCCAAAATAACTTAACTTCTTCTTACCTTCTCTTTTACTTTCTGTGCCAAGGATGCCTGGTTTGCCATGGTAATGCACCAGAAAACACAATGACTTGGCATGCCAATGACTGGATTCTAGATAGGAAATGGTATTTCTTCATAAATACTTCTTATGAACTGAATTTTTTCATGTTTCCCCTCCTTATGGTGTCTCACAATCCACCTGGAATGTCCAAAGCACTGAGGAACTCCACAAGTGAAACTGTAGGAATCAGGAATATCAGACAGCTTTGCTTAATGAGTTCCATTTGGAACTTTTGCAATGGAATACAAGCATCTCACTGGATGAGAGTGGACTTGAATTTTTAGGAGATTTTTTTTTTGCTCACATAGAAACTGTATTTGGCCTTAGAGCTATACTGCGCTAATATAAAATGCTCATTGTCAGCTTAAACTCATATTAGAAATACTCATTTTGAGTGCTGGACACCACTAGGATGTGGAATGGAAATGCTGTGCTGCTGTGTTCATACTTTACTGGCAACCAGCGGTTGCAAAAGCTCTTTAATTTTTTCAGACATACAGTCCAGGAGTAAATGTCACATCTGTCTTCTTTCCTGAGCTGTGGTGGCTTTCTTTTTCCCCCTTAAGATTGAGAGCCAGGTGTGGTTAAGGGATAAAGGGTTTTTTATATCAGTATTTAATAAGAATTTTTATGGTGCAACACTTCACCAAGATGGAGCATGCCGAAATGTACACTCCCGATAGATCGCGTATACACTTTTATTGACTTTGCAAATTAGCATATCTAATAAAGATGCCCTAACGAGTGGCTTGAATGAATGGCATGATATCTTCACATCCCAAAGAATTCCTCCCTGTGTGGGCTTAATCCTAGTTTACAGGATGTATTTTAGAGAGGACTTTGGTTTCTCAAGATAGCATAGGGTTTTCCAGCCTCCAATTGCAAGGCCTCTAGGATGTTTGGTTTCCTGGCTCAGCAGAATACTATATTAAGTTATCAGCCTTAAGGAATTACAAATATGCATGTTAAGAGCACTGAGGATACATGAAAGGTATATAAAAGAAAAGGCAAAAAATTATCATGACATCAGTGGCATCCCCATATTCACCTACAGGTACCCTGAAATCACTGCTACTCCCTAGCCCACTGTAACAGATTTTGCATGATCCCAGATTTTTTTTGCGAACCAGACAGGTGGCATTAAGAGGTTAAGCTGATGAGTACTTGTACACAGCCAGACATATGTGTGCAGGCGCTGCACAGAATTCTAATATACTGCTGCTCTTTTCCTTCTATCAGCAAGTGTATCTGGACATCAGCAATATGAGGAATTGCCTTGTTTATCTCCTCAGTTTTGGAGTCTGCCTTCAGAGGCTCCCCCAGATCAGGAGGTAACCTTCACTACTGAGAGCTTTCATCTCCTCCGCAGTCAGTTTTTGATGCTAGTTAAGACCAGATGTTGATATAAAGTTTAAAGCTGACTCTTTCTCTTTGACTTTTCTGACCAAACTTTTATGAAGAATTTGAGCCAAAACACTGAAAATTCATCAAATCATTCTGTCCTCTTACAAAAATACTCCAAACTGACCACATACCCTTGTAATGGCACGGTTCCAGTAGGCACACTGTTCTTACAGGACCTGAAGTCACAGCACACTAAGAAATAGAAACGGCTTTTAAGATTCTCCAGATTCCAGCTCTGCTGTCTGTTAGAAGAGGACCAAGAAAAAAAGAATTTATCCATCCTTGAAATTATTTCTGCCATTCCTTTGCTAACCTTGGAGGTTAGTGCTGAACAAAACAATAATTCTCTATTTGATAACCACAAATGTTGCTATTATGACTCCAGTCTGTGTGAATGAATCAGAAACACAGTGTCCCGAGCACTGTTCCCGCAAGAAGGAGATACCAGGGATGTATCCTGTGTACTTTCAAAGCTGTTTTCTTGTGAACAGGAGGAAGTAATTAAAACATTATCTGCTTATCACCATAAAAACTCCTCTGCAGCCCAGATGTGTTTTTCACACATATTTCCCAGAGCCATGCTGCAATACTGGTTCAGGCTATGAGCTAAGTTTTCGTTACCCTCTAGATTTTTTTCGGCCCTTTTCTTCTCTTCCCATCCCCTCTTTCTTTCAAATCAACACCTGCAGTTACTCATAAGGAATTCCCTTGTTCAAAGGGAATTCAAATCATTGAGGGATTCTAGTTGACCTTTTTGACCTCTGTGCCTGTTTTTATAAGCACTGGATACTGACACACAAGAGACAAGCTACTCTTTGCATAACTTAGTGGTTAATCTTTGGATCTGTACGCCTCTATTTCAGTATAATTCAAGATTGGTACCTTATGCCCAGACTTCTCAACTCACCTGCTGGAATCATATGATGTGTGAGGTGCTATGATGAGGTGAGATACAATGCTAGTCTCCAAAATTGGCCTCAGACTTGAGGAGGTTGCAAGGGGCCTTAATGGCTGGCTCCTTTTCCATAAGAGCCCTTTCGAGGAAAGGGGCTCTCTAGACCTCACTGCCAGACCTCATCAGCTCCAGGACTACCCAGGTTAAGGGCAGCATGGCAATACCTGGGGAGGCATTTGCACTGCTTGTTTCGGCTTTGCTGGCACAGTGCTGAGGAACAGAAAGCAGGTTGAAACTCCCACAGTGTCAGAGACTATTAGCACTTGTTGGAATGAGGGGCATCTCTGTGTACATCAGGAGTTTTCAAACATATGAGGACATGTAATTTCTGCTGTAAAAAGCCTGTGTTGTAAAGTGACAGCTGAAAGCTGGCATTGTGGGATACAAACCCCAGGTTTATATGGGTCTTGTCTTGGCTGCTGAGTAGCAACCCTGCAGTAAAATGGGTTATATCTTATTATTCTCTCTTCTTCTCTCCCTAGAAATTTTAGCTTACATGGCTCAGACAAGCATGCATCTGACAGTGTATTAGCCCTTAAAAAAAGAAATGAGAATGTCAATATAGTTAACTTGGAGGGTAAAGACTGCTCTTACTTGAAATGCACAAAATTGCTGTGTGTGCCAGGTGGCCCTGTCTGGTTCTGCAGCAGGCACCTATACTGAAATAATTTGCTGTAATATTCTTAGCTATTGTTAGTGATGCATGAGTAGTGATTTTGGCTTGCCCTTTCCCAGTTATCCTTCATTTTCCCCTTCCTCCTGCAATGAAACTAGAGAAAATGTGACCTCCAAATGCGACTTAGCTATGTCTGGGGCACTGCTAAATGATGAACAGATCTCATCCAGCTTTTGAGGTTTTATTCAGACATGACTTCTAGGAGTAAACTGGGCCTTGCCTAAGGCATATCTCCTCACATATTTTCCCTCTGAATGTCAGAAGCTAAGCATTTTTCTATTCTCACTTTACAAGTTTTAAATTTTTCAGTTAAGGAATCATTTTGAAATTGGTAATTTGAAAATGGGTTTTTAAAACCTGGTGTTTCTGGTTTTCAGTTGCCCATGTAAATACTCAACACTCTCTCCCTTTTATTGTAGCCTTCAGCTCAATGCAGGATCTTTGCAGGTTAGGCCTCAAACAAATTAGCAAGATGACTGGCACTACCACTCAACTGGTATCAGAGTGCTGGAGCAGTGCTCAGGAACCCTCCACACCTGCTCTCTAGGTACCTGCAAATAGTCATTTGGACTCCTTTTGCAGCAGAGAAACTGTTAGTGCAAGAGGCAGCCAGCAAAGCTAGTGAGCACCATATGCTATTGTATACAAGGATAGTGTGGTCTCACTGTCCTTTAGTCAAACTGAGAATAAAACTCATATTCATTGTGTGTCTGCAAGCTAGAGCAGGGGCAGATGTGTGCAGGCACCTGGGAAGAAAAGGTTATCTACCTGCCACTTTCTTATCCTGGTAAGCAGGCTTTGGCAGAAGAGGGAGCAGAGGGAATGTATATCAAGAATACAAACACAATTCATTTTTTTCCTTTTCCTCCTTCTGAAGCTTCTTTGTAGCAGCACAAGCACTTATTCAGCTGGTTTTGGATCTATTGGAGAGATGACTTGGACAACAGTCAGGGAACATCAGAAAACCAGTGAAGTAAATAACCACATAGACCTACCCAAAGCAACCCAAACCCAAAGGATGAGCAGCCCAAATACAGCAAGATGTCTTCTGCAGTTGCAAGATCACTGCTCATGAGCAGTACTGCAGTGGCAGCATTACACCTGTGTTATTAATGATACAGATTGATTGGGGGGGTTGAGAAATAAACTCTTAAAAGTTGTTAGAAAATACAGGCAAGAGGCAAGAGGCGATCGTGGAAGAATGCAGGGCCAAATCTACAAATGAAAAGAACATGCCAGCTCAGTCCTCACAGCGGGCTTTCAAAAGAAAATGGGCCCATCCCCAGACCGAATGGCTCAGTCCTCACAGCCCTCAACAGCTAAAATTATACTTGAGGCTTTCAGAGGAGAGTGAGCCCATCCCTGGATCAAAACAGCCAAAACTGCTCCTATTCAGGAGGGGACCCCGAAAACTTACATCTGGATGTCTGGGGACAGGGACCCTCTCTGCAACTGAAAGCAGGCTGAGCCAAACCCTCGGAACCCCATTCAGGTTCGGCAAAAACACCATCAGAACCTGAATGAGAACGCC